>JAJHUR010127617.1:399-27488 GCA_027495735.1 Lutjanus campechanus
GTTTGGTAAACCAGCTTTGAGGTACATAACCGCTAAATCACGTTACCTTGCGAGGCAGCTGGATTCAGAAGATAATGCTGTAATCGTGTGAGACCATGAAGAGAATAGCCCCTGCGGGGTAGATAGTGTTGGCATATCTCTACCGCTGCATGCTATATGCTGCCATATCGCCCAACCCTACATTGAATTATTCCTCATAAATTGCATCATGTGTATCTTTCAGGCCTGACACGTGTTGAATGCATTTCATTCCACAGAAAGCAAGCCCCTTTTTAAAAGTATGTATTTTAAATTGTGCATGTCTGTGTTCCAGCTTGCAGTCTTCTTCTCTTTTGCCTTTGTGCACCCATTGTAACACTTTTTTGCACATTGCTCAGTGTTGATCAGTGGAGGGGGAGCCGGTTGTAAAAACCCTACTCCATAGCACTACTAGTGGTCAAACACTTATCAGGGTACCTTTTAAAGGGACAGGTTACCCTAAAGTCAAAAATACATATTTTTCCTCCTACCTGTAGTGCTATTTATCCATCCATCTTGATTGTTTTGGCGTGATTCAATGAATTTTGGAGATATCGGCTGTAGAGATGTCTGCTTTCTCTCCAATATAATGGTACGACATCACATTCAGCTTGTGGTGGAAAAAAAAATTGAAAAAATTGAAGAAGAAAAAAGATAGAAAAACTCAACAACAGTGTCTCTTTCCACCTGCTGTGAGCAGTTTCTAAGAGAAAGAATGCTGCTCCAGTAGATTCTACCTACTTTCTATGACCTTCTGTAGAAAAAAAGTTGTTCTGAAACTGCTCAAAACAAGGTCTATGAATTATCTTGAGGAACTGGGTCATGGTTTCTGGAAATTTACGGCTGAAGTCTCTAAAACGCAACAACTCACACCAGAGAAATCAAGATGGATAAATAGCACTACAGATAAGAGGAAAACTATGAATTTTTGATTTTGGGGTGAACTGTCCCTTTTTAAAAGCATGAATTTGAAATGAATTGCAACTCCTGAAATGGGTCGTTGTTTAATTCAATCAATCAATTCAATCATTATTTGACCGAAAGAAGACTGAGCACCAACTACTATGATAATCAGTAACATTTAGGTAGTTAATCAAGACCAAACATTCACAGGTGCCAGCATCTAAAAGTAATGATTTGCTGTTTTTTTCAGTTTTCTGAAACTCCTCAGGTGCATGACTGTTAAATTGAAGAAGTTACCTTCACCTAGTTACATTTTTTCCCATTAACTTCCAGTGATCTATCGTACACTCTGATCTCCCAGTGGTCTGGTAGTCCAGACAGGCAGAGTGCTGCATCAATCAGCCCTTGTTTCAGTCCCCTTGCTACGCAGCAGCACTCCTCTCCCTCAGCTCCCATCCCATTTTCCTCCAGAGAGCTTCAGGTTTCATTGGTATTCATTGTCAGTGCCACCAACATACCAGAGTGTGTTACATTCTCATTCTCTTCATCAGTGACAGTATAGATCCCAGTGATTGTCTGAGCAGTTGCCCACAGTCCTGTCAGTCAGCCAATTCTTTGTGGCTCCACTTCTCAGGTGTATGGGGAACTTTCACAGGATATATGAGGCAATACAATACTCGCCTGTCAGAGCTGCACTTGTCCTATCACCTTTGACAGCTTTGTTGTCATATCTGCCCTCAGGGATCTGTAAGAAAATAATGTGATAAATTCAGAGATGAGGGCTGTGTGTAGCATCATTTGTTTGCAAACATTTTGTAGGAATTTTGTTGATAACTGCAGCTCACATAAAGTCTTCTGCACAAGGAGTTTTCCTTCAGTGCAGTAACAGACAAATGAAGGAGGAAAAAAACAAGAGCAGGCAGTTTTCTCGGATTTCAGTCAAGTTTACATGAAGTTGGTCACAAGCCCTGCATGCTGTGTTGTTATATGGCACAGCATTCTTTTTTCATTTTAGTCCCATCCCTGAATACATTACTGGCTCCCACTCTCAGCCTTTTTCTCCCCACAAAGTTGCATTTTGTTACAAAATTGCACTGAAACAACTCCACTGTTCATCTTCTACTCTCAGTTTATCTCCCCCTCCGTCCTCCTTCCTTTCTCCTCTCACTGTCATTGCAGTGTTTTGGCTGCTGTCCTGTTGCCATGAAGAGACCACAACAATGGCCCCTCTCTGTCAGAGCACATCGCTGCCCGAGGAATGCTTATTTAATAGTGGCATGCTTCGACGGGGGGAAACACAACGTCTTGTCTCCCAGCTGAACTCTTTCGTAGACTCATGCTGCTGCTCTTGTCTCAGGCTATCAGGCTTTGTCCAACTCAGGGTCATCAGTAACCACCGCTTTTATTTCCCAGACTGATGACAGAGCCTTTCCATGAGCCCAGCTGAGCTCAGACAGTGTTTTTTGCCATCAGGCCTGATAACTCACTGAATGCTACTAAGTATCTGTTGTCACCATAATAAGAAGATGACCTGTTTATTTGGTCAGCAGCAGGGATGGGTACAGATATAGGGCTGTAATTAATGATCATGTTCATCATGTTCATTGGTGATTACCTCGGTTAATTGATTAGTTGTTTGGTCCAGAAAAGGTGAAAAATGTCGATCAGTGTTTCCTTAAGCCTGATACGACATCCTCAAATGTCTTCTTTTGTCCACAACCCAAAGATATTCGCTTTACTGTCATAGAGGAGTAAAGAAACCAGAAAATATTAATATTTAAGAGGCTGGAATTATTTGATTATCAAAAGCAATTAATTCAATAACCTAATATATTAATAATTGATTAACCGATTAATCGTTGCAGCTTTACACAAATACATCAAAAATGATCTTGTTACAAAATACAAATACTTGCTCATCAAATATATCAAAATAAAAAAACAAAATACCGATATGAGAAAATGTGCAGGGTGAGCTCCACCTGTCAGGATAGGTAGTTGAAATAGGTTCCAATACTCTCCAGTAGTCATCTATGTTGTTTTGCGAGTCATTGGCGGTCAGCCTTTTCTGTTGTTTAGGTATGACGACAATGTTAGTAGTTTCTAGGTCGTAAGTGTATTTGCCAGTTAGGTTTTGGAGCATGTGTGTTAATTGCTCATTTCTTCTGTTGCATCATACAGTAAGTTTGCCTTAGTGTGAAATATCTGATCTTATTGTGATTATTTAAGACATAATGTACAGTGAGCGGGTCATTATGGCAAAATAAACCCTGACAAGGTGATGCAGCAGCCCAACATGAAGCTGAGGGATCTTGAATCACCCTGAAGGGGTTATTTTGCCATAATGACCCACTGACTGTATATTATCCCACTTATTACATGGCCACTTACTAAAAAAATCAATAATCTGACATAAAATATAAATTTAAAATGATTTTATTGTTCCTATGATCAGAACTTTTTCTATAGCAGACTTTAGAATACTGTAATTGACTAATCAGAATCAGGTATTTAACAAATCTGTGTAATAAATATCTTTATCATGTGCAAAATTTGCACCAAACACCAAAACTTCCTCTTTCCTTGAGCTACTGATCATAAGGAGCACAAATCTAGTTCACAATGAGCGAGCTGCTGACCTATGCCAAAGACTGTGATTAGGCTTTTTTACTTTTTCTTCTATAGTTTAAACCTGGGGATAAAAATGTTAAAACATGTATTTTAAGTATTTTACATACACAAGTTCAAGCTTGTTTTTGAGGAGATATGTATGACGTCAGAAGCACAATGTACAGTTGCACAGTCTATAGAAAGCAATAAACGGTTCTCTTTGAAGTTGCACAGCATTGCTCTTGCGGCTCATTGGAGCTCTTCTGTGCAAACTGTTGAATAGCGCAGCATTTGTAGAGTAAATCTTCAGTGCATTCACTGTCTCAGTGTGACAGCCCCCTACTGTCTGTGTTGTTTTTAGCCAAAGTCTGAATAATTTACAGCATGTTGCCCCAGTGTTTACCTTCAGAGACTATGCAGAAGAAACTGTGCTCCGACATGGTTCCACAGGGAGCACAAGGGTACAGTGCTGAGTGGACAAAGCCAAGTGTCCCTCCCATGAGGGTCTTTGTTTGGCCGTCAAAGCCTGGGCAAACTAATGTTTGAGTAGGAGATTGAAGCAGCAGTCTGCCAAATGTGAGTCATGGTGCTGTGAGTGGAGCTGCTGTCCCTACAAACTGGCCCGGCTATTCTTTTATCATACGCATTTAAAATCTCAAGAGTAGAGACGACTCATGAGCCTAAACTGGCGCCTATCGAGTAGTTTTCATCAAAAAGAAGTTTGACTACTTCTGGGAAGATGATCACTCTGATTCTGGTTTCCTAAGCAATTCATTTCACCTCAATAGAATCATCAGGATGCCAAAAAGCAATTACTGCGTTTTATTCTGCCAGGGAGTCAGGCCATTTGCTCAGGCCGGTCTGTCGATAAATCACTCACGCAGTGCAGAAATGGTTTTAGGCGTGGAGTTAGAAGGGGCAAGCTTAAGACCTATTATCTTGTGCTTCTGAGCAAATGGTGTAATCTCTGCAGCAGATAATGTTGCTCAACAGCTGAAAGAAACATTGTACATAAACAGGGGAGCTTAGATCGTTTCTTTGCAAGTGTTCTGTTTCATTTTGTTACAGTGCTGAATATTTGAGTTATCGAATTGAACGGCCTTTTCCTTATATCCATGGACTCCACCCCTCACACTTGATACATGCAGCTTCAGAGGAAGTTTACGTCATCCACAATAAACTACTTCATAGGCACAGCCGTGAGAGGAATGAAGACCAACTGGTTGAGTTCCATCTCTCTGCTTGCCTTGCCTTTTACCTTGTCATTCGCTCACTTGTTTGTTTCTGCCTGTGTCTCTTTGAGCAGCTCCCCACTCAGATCTGAAGACAAACCCCACGAGGCCTGACCCGGAGGGGGAGAGCTGCCCCCCGAAGATGGAGAACACCCAGAGAATGGAGTCTCCAGTTAAGAAAAGCACAGACCGGAGATTGACTACCCCCACAAAGTCTGACGCCATCTCTCGATCACCTGGATCACCGGCATCACCTGTTCCCAGGTCGAAGCGGAAGGAAGGTAAAGGAAAATACAAAGTTCACCTGTAAAAGTTTAAAACTTTTTTTTTAAAGTGGGGTTGTATGAGGTACTTATCCATATTCAGTGTGTTACCTATAGTAGATGGCGATCAACAACCCTTCAGTTTCAAGAAGCAGCAGGAGTACCGGTGTAGAAAGCTTTGCAATGTACAGCTGTGGACAGAGTCAGCAGCAAAATGTATTTTAGCCACCTAAAAAAATCAATATAAGTTTAAGTGTATGCTATATTAAGAATATATTCAATGCTTTACCTTGTCATCCAACAGCCTCTTCTGATGGGAAACTGTTATATAGGCCAAATATCGCTCTCTCCAAAGCATCGAAACTCAAAGACAGTAATTCTACTGCTCCCTCGATCAGTCAGTTTGTTTGTGTTATTGTGTGACTTTGGTGAATCTGAACTTATCCTTGAAAACATCAAAGTCACACAATAACACAAACTTACCAGTGAAGGCAGTGTTAGACGAGCAACTCCCGTATTCTACAAGGTAAAAACAGTGGAATGTGGTGGCTTTAGAGAGTGTGGTATTTGGCTTATGTAACAGCGGTTTCCACTTAGAAAAGGGTGTCCGATGGCAAAGTGAAGCTGTAAATGCAGGCTTGCAGCAAAGGTCTGCAGGGTAGAATCGCACCCACAGCTGCTGCTGAGGACTTAGCCTCCATACATGGGCTGCAGGCTCCACCAACCAAGCTACTGGGGTGCCCTGAGGGGAGTTATTGATTATTTTTTATTTTGCATTATTGCGTTTTACCTTCTCAACATCTGATTTCAAACTAAATGGATGGGACAATAACACATTGTAAAGACGATTCCTTGGTGTATCTATTAGTGGGTATCATACACGACAGATATAACTTGACAAAAATGACATTAAAAATGTATATGTGAAGGAAAATGAGCTTCAGTTAGCCTTTCACTGAAACAGCCAGTAGAAATGTCCTTCAGATGGATACTTTTTACTTTTGTACTCTGAGTATATTTCAGAGCCTGTACTGTTTCACTTTTACTTGAGTTTCCTTGTACATTTAGCTGCTGACTGCGTCCACACTATTATATTGCTTAGCGTCCTCTACAATCCTCTTGCTGTTTCTCGAAAGTGGGGGCGCGCTGATTGACATCTATTGTAGGTAATACACTGACTATGGTGAAGTACCTCATGCAACCCCACTTCAAAAAATCCGATCTATCCCTTTAAAGTAAAACCTATTATGGAAGCTGAATCTGGCCTGACATGGATCAGCTCTTATGATGGTGCAATTACATCTGCCATCCGCTGGAGTTAGGTCAGCTCTCCTGAGGCACTGATTCAGTATCTGAGTAATAGTGACCACATGCTTTCAGACGTGAAGCTAAATCCAATAGAGCTGCTGCAGTTTATCTTTAAGTGTCGGAAAAAGCATGGAACAGAAGCTGCTGTGTGAGAACATCTCAGCTTTGGGCTCAAAGGTTTTAGGCACAATTGAATTAGTAAAGAAAATACCCCAGTAAAATATGGACAAATGAGCTTTCATGGTAAGTGGAGCTAATGCTGATCACTGCCATGCACCGGCCCCTAATGAAAGGTGGGTAAAAAGGAACGTGAATAGGAATCCCATTTCAGTGAGCAATGCCAAGAAAGCATTTAGTTTGACCGGCTGGCACCATAGCTGTGGCCACAATGCCACCACTTGAACGCCTTGCAGACTCTGGCTAACAGCACATGCAAACTCTAAGGAACATGTTTGAGAGGTTTTGGGAGTATAAGCTTCTTTTCTCTCTCCCCTTTATTCTTTATCCATTAATCCATTCACTGTGGTCATGGTCTTTATTCCCTTAGTGTGAGGTGACAGGGATAAACCCCCCCCTAAATCCCCAAACTGCCCCCAAAACTGTAACAATGCTTCCAGTTTTGATTCCCTGTTATGACCTGTTATGGTCACATCAGACTTTTTGTGATATGCTGTTTTTCCCCCAAAGTTTGGTCTATTTTAGAGAAATATGTAGCTGAGTCCTCAGTCTCCTGATTCCAAAAATCCATAAATGACCCACACTTCCCTTTTGCCCTTCAAGTTCCTTTTCTGCCAGTTTAGTAAAGCTCATTACATGTGAGGTTTTGCACCACCCAGAGGGGCGTAATGAAGATGAAAAGCCCTCTGTGACTCCTTCATTAGTCAAATGAAATGCTGCGGCCTGCGGTTCAGTTGAGAGCTGTCGCTTCTGGTTATACTGTAGTCTGCTCAGTTGTGTTTTGTCACAACTCAAACATTTTCCTGTGAAAGCAGTGATTCGTGTTTGTCTAAGAGAATCTCTTCATGTAGGTCGTGTCAGGGGTCGTTCCACTGTTATGGCTGAGAATGTTAAGTAATGCTACCCCATGAAAACTGAAGATTTGAATTATCAGTCGGAGACCCCTGGGTTGACTGAGATTCTTCCAGTCAAACATTTGTTGTTGTTTTTTTCTTTTGTCAGTCAGTGTGCATTACAGTAGTAGGATAAAACAGACAGAAGCCTTCAAATATGCATAGGGAGAACATTTCAATGAGGAGTAAGGGGAATCATAAATATAGCTTTATATTAGCTGTCGCACTTACAGTATTAAAAAATCGTGTGACAACGCACACTGGTGTTTAACTGATGAGAAAAGGTGAAAGAAGTGGTTGGTAAGTTTCAGCTGTTGTTTTTTTAGCTGCTTCATTGGACACAGAGCAATGCAACAACATGGCAGGTTGTAAACTTTACAAACCGGGTATCTAAATCACCACAAATGATAAAGCTAACTACGATGGAAGCAGGGAAGAGTGATAGAAAAGGAGTGCAGGTGATATGCTGTCAGTCACTTTACCAATGTTTGCTGGTGCTTGTTTAGCCACTGACTGGCTTGGGTTGTTATTCTAAGTGTCTGACAACATTATGGAAAGGATCTTCACAGAGACCTTTTTTAAAGGGCAATACATGGTTTGTTTAACCAGAAACGATCAAATCATCATCATTGGCTTCATTCAAACTTGGCTGAAACAATATATAACCAAAAATGTCTTGATTTGACCTTCCATCATTCCAGTAATCACCAACTCTGGTTTGGGGAAAATAATAAATCCTGAAAACACAGTGTGAAGGAGCGTGGGGTGTGCAGGGCAGGTGATGCAGGACAGCTGCAGTCTGGGGAAAGAAGTTCTGCTGTGCCGGATTTTTATAACTGACCTACAGGAGGATGCACACTTATACTTTCTCTCGCTGTGTGAAAATCTGATGTTTCACATCACAGATGGCGAAGAGAGGTGTTAAAACAACAATCTTACTGGTAAAACACATGGAGGCAGTTAGAAGATTTTAACTGAACTGCAAAACTGAACTGCAAAAAAACAAAAACAAAGAATCAACAAATATTCATTTTGTAAATCTGCCAAATCTGATTCGATTGAAAAAAGTCTGAGTCAAAGACAGTCCTAATGTAAAGGCAGAGGAGAATATAGTGAAAGAAACCTGTTTGTAAACATTCATTCGTGTTTCTTATGTGTGTTTGTTGAATTTGCAAAAGGAAAGTTGCACCTCGCACTATACAGTTTATCCTGCACTGCCCTTATTGTACCCCAGTTTAGATGCAAACAAAATAACACAAAGCTGACATTTTCAGAAGATGCCAGTGTGTGTGTGTGTGTGTGTGTGTGGGTGTAAAGCCCGAACGCTGCACCTAGCAGCATTTTCTAGGCCAGTCTGTTTTTGTCTCGGAAGCTTTGTGCATGTGACGTTATGATTAACACGGTTGTGAGTTGCAAACAGCAGCACATCACACTGACCAAGCCTGTGCACATGGACTCTACAAAGTCCTATAAATATCAAAGTGGGTCAGGGGTTGTTCTTAGGGGAGGCTGCATGGCAGATTGTTTTCATGTTTACCATTCACGCCTCCCCCTATTAGACATCACTGAAGGATGAGTTCCTTTGTGTCTGATGTTGAACATCTGGTCTGTGAAGATTGAAGGGGGATGATGTAATGATGCAAGACTCAAGAAAGATCAAGTAGACTGCAGTCTGTGCTGGTGTTTAGTAGTGATAGACAATTCACAATAAACAATACAATACTCACAGTTGATAATACTGAAAGTACCAAAGTTATAAAAAAGAAAAGATGAGAGTTCGTTCAAAACCTCAGTTCAGTTAAGTCTTCATTTTCCTGCCTGAAATTTGGCTTTCAGCAGTGCAAAACCAGAGAGTGTTCGGTGACTTTTTCTGTACCAGCACTGACTCTGCAGGTTCTCAACAACTGTTTTGATAAACGATTAATCGTTTCGGTCATTTTTCAAGCACAAATGTCAAACATTTTCTGGTTCCAGCTTCTTAAAGGTCAGGATTGAAGAGTCTTTTGGGTTTTTTGACTGTTGGTTGGACAAACTATTTGGAGACGTCAATTTTTACCGTGGGAAATTTATGATAAGCATTTTTCACATATTTTTGACATTTTACAGACTTTAAGATTATGGTGAAAACGATAGGCAGATTAATCTATATAGAAAATAAGTAGTAGTTTCAGCCCTAGTTGTAAAATAAGGCCGCAGTTAGCGATTGTATTCATTATTGATTAAGCTACCCATTGTTTTCTAAATTAATTTGATAAGATGTCAGAAAAAAGCAAGAAAATGCCCATCACAAGTTACCAGAGCCCACAGTCTTCATATGTTGTGAGGGCTACAACTAACAATTATTTTCACTGTTCATCATTCATTCATTTTCTAAAAATAAGAAAGAGAAAATGGTGTGTCACAAAGCCATTTTTTTGTCCACATGTTTTGTCCACAACCCAAATATATTCAGTTTGCTGTCATAGAGGATTAAAGAAACTAGAAAATATTCACATTTAAGAAGCTGAAAGCAGAGACATACTACAATTAATCATTATCAAAATAGTAGTATTTAAATTAATAGTGGCATTAAATTTAATAGGTGAGTTGACACCTAATCGATTAAGCAGAACCAATAGTCCAAAACCCAAAGATATTCAGATATTCAGATTAAAGCAACCTCACATTTCAAAAGCTGTAACCAGTGACTTTTTGACATTTCTGGTGAATAATTGATTATCAAAATATTACAAATTTTTTAACCATTGACTTGATGAATCAAATAATAGTTTCAGCTCTATTGGTAAAATATTTTCAGTTGATATTCTTTGGAGAACATACAAAGGCGGCCTTCAGTGAATCGGAATGACAACATTGTTTCCCAGGAAGTAGAAGCAGCTATCATGAAAAGATGCAGTTTGAATTCTTGAAATGGCTCAGGTCAGTGTTTGCTTGCATTGCTGTTTCCCTCTGCTTTTTTTTCACTGAGTTGTTCCCCTGTGGTATTTGGAAGGAATGTCATGTGTGAGAGAGACATCAGAGATGTCACAGAGAGAAGCGATATATGTGAGTGCTGCCCTGTAGTCATAACATATCACAGTCAAACGTACACCCACATCCAGATGGCAGAGGAGATTTAGTGAAGCTGCCACATGCTGAAGCTTTTATGACGAGAAGATTGGTTTCAATGAAGAATTTTCTTCAAACCTCTGTTCTTTGTTTCTTCTTAATCCAGGAAACATAATACATGTTGGCTTCACACCATTTGGTCGGCATCAGTGTTAAAATGTTGACGTTGCCAGTTTCCTCTCATTGTCTTGTGGCATGCATTTCCTTACAGTGGTATTTTAAAGTTAAAAGCCTCTACTGCTTTGACTTTGTTTCAGTGAAGAAAACATTTACTCAGGTAATGTTTTTCAGAAGGGAGGTTCATCACTGTTGCTTCTGGTCTGGTAAGGCAGCTGTTTATGATAGATGGTAGAAAACGTGTCATTGTACAGGGGAAAAAACATCAATGTTGAACCCCGTAAACTCATGGTAGATTTAGTGCTTTGTTAACAAAATACAATTTTAGATATACTGAATAATATTAAGACTCACACTGTGCTCTTTTCACCCCAAAGTGGGTATGTAGTGTTGTGGAAACTGAACAAATTATAATGTTCGCCACATAACACAAGTAGCCCTCCAGGATTACAACTACAATGAGCTTGACTAACCAGCTTTAATTAAGTTCTTAGTAAGAGCATTTTAACCGTAATTGCTCATTTATATGGAAGTATGTCATGAATCTCACTTAGTGAGATGCACGGCCAAAAATATCTCAGATATTGAATTTCAGGCAGGCGTGTTGGTGTTGCAGATCAAATTATGTTATTTTTGTTTTGACCTGCAAGGAAACAAAAAGAAATAGTAAGATTTATGAAGTTTTTCAAAATAAGAGTTGTGTGACCAAGGTCTGATTGGGCTAAATGGATTGGACTTATACATTAATGTAAATTTACAATATGACACTTTTCACTAACACATCCTCCCTCCTCCTCCTGTATCATGTATCTTAAAGCACATTGAGTTTACACTTGTCGTATGAAATGTGCTATATAAATAAAGTTGACTTGATTTGACTCCCTGTATTTTTCCCCTTCCCCCCCCTCCATTCTCACACCAGACATCATGAAGTCAGAGGAGAGGCAGAAGCTTGCTAAGGAGCGGAGAGAGGAGAAGGCCAAATATCTTGGTAAGTGGAAACCAGGGGTGAGAGGACAATCCCATTATATAGGAAGAGAGCTCCCCCTAGTGTTGGGGTGAAAGAGGTTGCATTTTTACATCTGTGTCAGTTGTGTTGCTACTGGGTTGGCTCTAGGCTGCAGATTGCATGCACATGTACGATAAAGGGAGGATAAAAGGATTGTTTGAGCTTCTGCACAAAAGTGACTGAAATCAGCAAAAGCCAAGCCACCATTTTACCAAAGATGAGAGCAAGCATTCATTTTCTACTTGCATGCTGAAATGAGCAGCGTCAAAACTTTTGCTTATTGTATGTTTGTTCAACTCATTAGTGCTTTAACACTCCACTAAAATGTATGTTAATGTAATTTTGAGTAAATGAGATATTCCTCCCAACTTACAAAGAATGTTGGACAAGTGACAAAAATGTGCAGTACATGAAGTGAACTGTTTCAACAAGTTTACAGCTTTTCATAGTGTGATGAATATCTCTCATGACTTATAGGGTTAGTTCAGATTATTTGAAGTGGGACTGTATAATGAACTTATTAATATAGCAGTAGATGTCATTGGCATACCCCAGTTAGGAGAAGCAGAGAAAAGTACCAGCACTGAAGCAATGAACTGATGTAGACGGGAACAGCACCAAAAGGTATTTTAGACACTTAAAAAAACAAAAAATCAATGTTAGTTTAAGTTTATTTTCACTGCTCTACTTTGCTTTCGACGGCTTTTCTTGATAGGAAACAAGGTTTTGTTAGCCAAATATCGCCCTCTCCCAACCGACCAAACTCTGAACTACCTTTCAAACCAACTAATCTGCTGTGTGCTAAACGCCTGTGGAGTTTGGTTGGTTTGGAGAGATATTATTGTACGTCAGTTTCCTGTCAGAAAAGGCTGTATGACAGCAAAGTTAAGTGGCGAAAATATTCTAAATATAGCGTCCTCTTGAAATGATTACTGATTTATTTATTTATTTTAAGTGGCTAAAATACATTTTGTTGCTGACAACAAAATATGAGCAGTACATTGCTCAGCCTCCATGCTGGTACCCCTCTCTGCTTCTCCTAACTGGGGGTGTGCAGACCGGCATCTATCATAGATCATATACTGACTGTTGATAAGTACACCATATGACCCCACTTCAAATAATCAAAACTATCCCTTTAACTTCATTTGAAATTTGTTCCATGCAACAGCACTGAGTCATCAAAGCACCTAAACCTGGTGCATAACTTTCTCAGTGCCTTTCACTTAGGCGTCATAACAATTGGCACGGCTGTACTTTTTGTGTCAGTTGATATTGCATCTCTTTGCCTAAGTCCACACGGCTGTCACGTTGTCACTTGGCTACACGCTGGCCGTACACTGCTTTGCATGATTGACAGCTGCCTCTGTCTTCTCTCTCACCCATTCCCCCTGCAGAAGAGCTCAGCATGTTACAAGGTAAGCCACTCACCTATGTGTATGTGGTGGTGGTGGTGTTGGTGGCGGTGGTGTTGGTGATCATTCTGTTACATTTGGATGTCTCAACTTAATAAAGTTCAGTATTTTAACTAGAGTTGGGCAATAAAACGAAAACTTGATATACAGACATTAGGAGTCATTGAACAAGCTTGCTCATGTTGTTATGTTTGTCAGTTTTATCATTATTAAGTTAAAGATTGTGCATAAAGGATTTAAAATTAGGGTGGGGCTGATGGATGATGCCAACGTCCATCACGATGCTTCACAGTCCTCAACCACTGAGCCCTGTACCATCGTCACAACAAGATTTAAAAGTGCTTTAGAAATGAATATGCATTTTTATGTAAGGAGTTGGCCAGAGACAGCAAAAAATGAAGGATGGGTTTATTATGCGCCTGTTGCGTCTGATTTACTAAAGGAACAACAGCATAAAGTACTGGACAATTTATAATTAATGTCTGATTTATATATACATATAAAAAATATAAAAGAAAGTATACAAAACAATATCATTGTCCAGTGTGATGTTTCATATGCCATTTCATATGGTAGACATCACCCAAAACCTAGTTATAATATTGAGTTTTGGTCATATTGCCCAGCACTAGATCTTTTTCATTCATATAATCCCCATGGTGTTCTCTGTTTTTTAAAATCATAGTAGTTTTTTTTTTAATTCATCACAGAAATTTTAACCAATTATAACCTTTTCTCTCTTTGAACATCATCAATGCGTCTTTCATAAAAATCATGTAGGCATAGACTGATCACTCAACCAATCATTTATCTTTAAATGAATGTTATTATTGGTTGTTTTTAAGCAACAAAGTTCAGTTGCTGATTCTCAGTTTTAAGAAGATGTAACATGCCCTGAGCTTGAACTTTGTTTATCCACATGTTCCAGCTACAGACACCACAGAGCTCTGTGGATTTAAAGATAACATGTTTGAACCACATGCCACAAAACTACTATGATTACCATTTTACTGGAGAAATTGGAGGTTTTAGAGAGGCTTGCAGCCAGATTTATCTTGGCTGCGAATTTACATCTAAACAACTTTATATTGCCAAACACAAACACACACAGTTCAAAGTTTTCTGAAATGGGAAAATATGTAAATCAGTGTTCATGACAAAGCTGAATGGTATTTTCAAAACTTTTGCACAGATATTTCTTCTTTTCAGCCATGGAAGTCTCACAGGGTCCTTGTGGTACTCGGTGTGGTACATGCATCACATTTGAACATTTCTGCATAAAATACAGAAATCACAATCATGACATATCCTCACATGACACTGATTTCTTTCAACTATCATACCCATACTTTCAGTTATATCGTGTTGTCTAATCCAACTGTGTGTTCGACAGCAGTAAGACGACTCTGACACACTCCATAGCGAGGATCAGTCTAATTGGGCGATCACCGGGTCGTGCCAGATGGTACGGGTCAGATCTAATACTCTCAGTCAGACCCAGATAAAAGATGAGATCCTGTTGAATCTTGTGTTTACAAGACCAGCTTAAAAGAGATCTTATCAACTATCACCGGTAGTATGACTATAGTGAAAGAAAATCCCTCACATCCTCTCTTTTATCTTATTGGTTCCTTATTACGTTTTAGTGAATCTTTGAATGACTTGCATCAGGGAATTGTCTGTGACTGCACAGAAGCTGCTCTCCTCTGCCTTGTCTGCCTTTGGTGGGATTGTATAAATACTTCATGTAGCAGCGTTGGAGCAGCGCTCTGTGTATGACTATTTAATGATCTTACTGTTGTAGGTCCCGATGCTACTTGTCACCGCTGATCACTTTGAGGGAACGCGTTTTAAAGCAATGTCAGCTTAAAATATTCGTAATTGTACATGTGTTTATTGCATAAAGGGAAAGTTCCGATTTTTTGAGGTGGGGTTGTGTGAGGTACGTATTCGTAGTCAGTGTATTTCCAACAGTAGATGGTGGTCAGTATGCTGCCACTTTGGAGAAGCCAGAGGAGTATTGGTGTAGGAAGCCTAGCAGTGTACTGCTGTGGACAGTCAGCAACAAAATGTTAAGGTTAAAAAACAATCAACATCAGTTTAAAGTGGATGCTTGTTTACAGTATTTGCACTGCTTTACCTTGCTGTCAAACAGCCTTTTCCAATGGGAAAACATCATTATTAAGCTGTTGTATTGCTCTCTCCAAAGCCACTGGACTCTTTTAGAAAAAACGGTCATTTTACCTTGTAGAACACAGGAGTTGCCAGTCTACTGCTGTCTTGGTTGGTAAGTTAGTTAGTTAGTGTTACTGTGTGACTTTGTGTTATTGTGTGAATTCAGTGAATCTGAACTAGTCCTTCAAAACCCAAACAAACTAACAGATTGAGGCAGTGGTAGACCAGCAAGTCTCGTGTTCTACAAGGTCACGTGACAATGATTGATGAAATGATTTTGCCAAAGAAGTCTGGTGGCTTTGGAGAGAGCAATATCTGGATTATATAATGGCTTTTCCCATCAGAAAGGCTGTCTGATGACAAAGAAAGTGGAGAACATATTTTAAATTTAGTGGACATTTAAACTGCAGGGCTCAACAATAAGGACTGCCATCTTGGGAAAGTAAGTCCTGCCCGACCAGACAAACGGTGAAAAAGATTTTACTTAAAGTACTTTGAGAATACTTCATGCAAAATGGCAGAAATGTTGTTGTCAGAATTCTCTTTTTTCTGTTTATTATCATATTATACTGAATATCTTCGGGACTCTGGGATAGACATTTTTCACTGTTTTCTGACATTTTATAGACGTTGCAGCCCCAGATTAAACATTGCAAGTAATTTTAGTCTTTGCTGTTATTTAAGGACTGCTATTAAAACAGTTTGTACTGGGGCAAGTAAAACTTGACTTTGGGCAAGTAGATTGCTGACCCACTTGCCCAGCCTGGTAATTGGAGAAAAAAGCTTTAATGTTGAACACTGATTACATCATACAACCTCACTTCAAAAAATCTGAACTATCCTTTTAAAGTCTTGTTTTAGATGCATGAATAACTGATGATAAAAAATATGTAAATCATAAGCTGAAATCATTCAGACTAACACTCTTCATAGCTTGGTGTCACCACCAAGCTTCCAGCCTGTTTTCGGTTCATTTTCTGTACTGTAACCAACACCTACACCCTGTTAAACTACCAAAACACTTCTGTTGCATGAGTGAAATTCAAATATTCAATCAGCTACTGTCACGCAGTGTCACAGACTTGATTTGCTTGGAAAGACTGTGTAGTCTTTTTACAGTGAGTGTCTGACCTAAAGGTTTCCTTTGTGCAGAGGGAGGAAATATTGTGGATGTGGAAAACTGTAATCTATTTCAGCAGATCTTAAACATTGCATTTGTGTACAGTGGAGCCAGTTTCCTTCTTCCTCACAGCACAACGGGTGAATTATGAAGCAGTTTCTGAATCACTAGAAGGTAAAGATGTGGCTTCTTTTAAAATCGAGGCCATCAAGCTGCGATGAGCTGAGATATACGCACTGCAGCAGCAGATATTTTCTTTTTGCCGCAAGGTGCTGGCAAGCAGTGCCTTGGTATAACTCAGCTTTTTGTTCTTGTCTAAGATAAAAGCCGAACTGTGGGCCTCCAAATAAATTTTAACCCTTCTAGCCTCCAGCATCTCTGCAATGATCCGTCACTATAATCTGAAATCCACAACCAGTTGCTTTTGTTGCATCAAGTGCTCTGGAAAACTAAGCCTCGCCTCCTTGCAGAGGCTGATTCTTCATGGAGGTTTTACTTTGTAGTTTCAAGAAATATGGTGAGTTGTGTACACAGAGAAGCAGCTGCAAAAGGCTTCTTCACGCCCCCTTTGAATGGCTCAGGCACAAGGAGACGATTTCCATATCAAAGTGTGTGGTTTATTGAAGCTGACGTGGAGGCCTGATGCGATTAGTGTGGTATAAAAGTGTCACTTCAGAAGCACTGTATCTGTCTAACGCCGCATTATGCAAGTATCCTGTGGAAAAGTCAAGTAATTGAATTTATTTTTCCAAACACGGTTGAGGTGAAGGGCAACTTATTTCTTTTTTCAAAGACAGCTTTAGATGTGAAGTAAATATCAGAGAGGCTTGACTTTTTGGATATTTCCTTGATGCTTCAAATAGGGTCTTTCTTGAAAACCCCAACCTATCAAAAGATGTTCCAAAGAGTAGCTCTCAGCAGATATCACATGACCTGACCTGTCAAAGAGAAAGCGTACTATAGTAGTATAGTATTCTAAAAGGACAGGGAAGAGGGAGACGGCTCCTTTGTCCAGTGATCTTTTGGTAAAATCATACTTTCTTGACCATGTTTTCTGTCCCATCTTAGCTGCTAAAAAGACGCAGTGGCTGGAGAAGGAGGAGAAGGCACGGCAGCTGAGGGAGCAGCAGCTGGAGGAGCGCCGCCGGAAGCTCGAGGAACAACGGATCAAGGCGGAAAAACGGCGAGCTGCCCTGGAAGAGAGACAGAAACAGAAACTGGTGAAGAATAAAGTACGTTGGGATAAAAACACTTACTAATAATCCATTAAATATGTGATGGTGTTGTACGTTTGAATTGATACCCAGAGGTGAAATGTTAATGCCCTGTCTCACTGGAATGGCAACTGAACAGGGTCAGTTGCAGATGAGGGGATTTAGGATTTTTCTCAAGGACACCTTGGCCAGGCTGGGTGCTTGTATCCAGGTTTTTCAGCTGAAGGACGCACCATTGCACTCACTTCTTAATATTGTCTTTGATGCATTAAACATTAGAATAACTGATACCTCTCCCATCTTTTATCCTTTCCAGGAGCGCTATGAGGCTGCCATCCACAGGTCAACCAAGAAGACGTGGGCAGAAATCCGCCAGCAAAGATGGTCCTGGGCCGGTGCGCTAAGCCAGAACACCAGCCAGAAAGAAGGTGAGTAAAATGATCCAAACTGGATACAAATCCTCCTAAAATAATACCCAAAGGACTCGCTTGTAATCATTAAATCTGTGCGACATATGACCTGTGGATTCTGTCTGTTGAGGTTTTTATTCATCATTATTGGCTCTTGAGTTTCAGTGCCATCAGCCTCTCAAGTCATTGGAAGAAAATTATTTTAGCCTCAGTCTGCTGTCATGCAGCTCACTATTATTTCTGATGTATGCATTCCTTACTTTAATAGAAACACTTATGAATCCAAAAGCAGACCTGACATCACTAATTTCTCTTTAAATGACTGACTTGCTTCACCTGCCAAATACCTGTGCAGGTTTTTTTCTTTGAAGGGAGATTTGGCTTATTTGTCAGCTGTGATGTCACAAGGATGCATTTCTAGTGATTTTCATTATTGACTAATGCCTTATTTTCGCAATTAGTCAGTAAAATGTCAGAAAAATTTCAGAAAATTTAGAAAAATGTCATTTCAGTTTCCCCAAATCCAAGGTGATGGCTGCTAATTGCTCGTTTTGTCCAAAACCCAAAAACTTTAACTAAAAGTAGAAAACTCTCACATTGAGATGCTGAGACCAGCGAATGTTTTTGCTTGATGAATGCCTTTAAAACAATTGATCAGATTCATTTTGTAATCTTTTATCTTAACCAAACTAAATGATTATGAGTCGATTATTAAATGAATTGCCAACGATTTTGAAGAAAAAAGGTCAAAATTCTCTGATTCCAGCTTCTTGAATGAGAACATTTTCCTTCTTTTTTTCTTTCCTCACCTTTATGACATCAAACGGAATATGTTTGGGTTGTGGGCAAAACAAGACATTTGAGGAAGTCACCTTTGGGTTTTGGAAACACTGATCAGCATTTTTCACCATTTTCTGAGATTTTATTGGACAAATAATTCATCAATTAATGGGGAATAATGATAATAATGAAAATAATAATTAGCTGCAGCTCTAAGCTGAATCATTTAGATAGATCTGAAGTATTTCAGCCTGTAAATAGTGTTTTATCGTCTTGTTCAGGTGAATAATTTTGTTGTTTGATTCTCAGTCCAAACAGCAACAGAGATGGTTCAGTCAGGTGCGCAGTGTTTTATGCTCACTGCTGGGATTGGCATAAGATGTTGGCAGGTGCACAGTCGGGAATGCTGCCCAAACAGATTTGGAAAGCACCTGAGGTTTTATTTTGTCATATTTTAGTCTGATGTGCCTTTGCTGCATCAGTCACACTCCTCCCTCCACCTCAACACACCATTTCCTCTGATGTGTTAGCTACTGCAGCTCTGTCCGGGCACGCTGTTTGCCTCTTAAACATTACTTCAGGGTCATTAGCTCCTGATCATGACCAGACTGTATTGATCGCACAAAGCGAAAATGTATTCAGCTGCTTTATTGCTACAGTTGCAGTAAACTGGGTTCTATCGACTATCAGCAAACTGAATAAAGCTAAATTTGAAGTGATAAACGTCCTGACAGTCCAACAGCCTATGAGATCGATGCACTGCAGTGACTGCAGAGGTAATACTGTAAAAATGACTTTTTAACAGTGCAGCTTCTGTCCGTTTGTGCCCTCGTCCCGACTCGTAGCTCTAAATCTGAAGAGTTCAGTCTTATGTCGTGTAATCTCCTCTGCCATATGCCAGGGGAATTATTGACCCTCTAATCAATCTCTCACTTCCTTCCTCCCTCACCAGCCTGCCGTCTGTCTGTCAGATGATGGAAGTAAACAAGCGTAAAAAGGCTGCAGTGGAATGGCTCAGAGTTTGGGATGTTATTTAGGAAAAGTGCACATCTTGGCCTCTGTCAAAAGAGCATACTGCCTCATCCACTATTTGGATAGACAAGGCCTGCTTTAATACTGTGCCTCCATTACCGTAATGTTCTCTGAATCATGTCTGACGACATTTGGGTAAAGAGCAGATTGTTCGTTTGATTGCAGTGTATTAAAGGGATGTAGAACTGGAATAGATGCAAGTATTGCACATGGATGTCTCAAGGATTCAAGGTTTTGCCCTTTTCTGAAGTGCTAGTTCATGTCATCAACTTTGAATGAGTATGTTTCCCAGCAGCCTCTTTTCCATCACTTGTTTGGTTGTTATGCTCATTGTGAGGCGTGCTTTCTTGTTCATTGCTTGAGTTAGTAGCTTTGAAAGCTGTTTTTTTTAAAGGTTCTTCCTGAGTGTGGTTGACATGTTTTTGTGAAATTGGTGTCATCGTGAAGTAGCGATATACCTTTGTTAAAGGAACAGTTCAAAATACATATTTTCTCCTGGCCTGTAGTGCTATTTATCTGTCTAGATTGTGTTGTTGTGTTGTGTGAGCTGCTGAGTTTCGGAGATATCAGCTATAGAGACGTCTGCCTTCTCTTTAATATAATGGAACTAAATGACATCTTGTGGTGCTCAAAGCATAATACATTTGAAAAATTCATTTTGTGTGCACTTTCATGTAGGAGCTACTTTCTCTCTATGGTAGAATCCACCGGAACTACTTTCTTCCTGCAGTAGAATCTATTGGAACTACTTTCTTTCTACTAGAAGGAAAATAGTTCCTACATGAAGCTGCTCACAAGAAGATCTGTGGATTATTTTGAGTCATGATTGCTGGAAAGACACACCGGCTAATATCTCCAAAACTCAGCAAATCACACCAAAACAATCTAGATGGATAAATAGTACTACAGGCCAGGGGGAAATATGTCATTTTGATTTTGGAGTGAACTGTCTCTTTAATCTCTAATGTGGAATTTTGAAAGAGAACCTCAACAGCTAAATCACAAAAAAGCAAACTTATTTTCACACTTACATCACTGGTGTTGAGCTGAATTTTTTCTGCTTACAGTATTAAATATGGTGACATTTAAAATATTCATTAGTACAAAACATGTCCCAATTACTCTGGATAATCCACAAACCTCCCTGCCAGCAGTTTTTAGCAGACCTACTTCTCTAACAAAAAAAATAGTGGAAACTGTTAACCGTGCAGTCTGTGGATTATCCAGAGTAATGGGGACACTGACTGTTTCTGGAAAATGTTGTTGATGAACATTTAAAGGTCATTTTTCAACTTTGTACACAGCAAGAACTAATTTCCAATCACCTCAGTTGCACTGAGGCTGTGTCAAAAATCTCAGGGACAGATATCTTCATTGTCTATGATTTATTATAGTATACCTCAAAAACATGGCAAATAAAAACAAAACTATCTACATTGCTAAATAGGACTGGGTAACATACTCAAAATCTCTAAGGCAGAGTTGCTCAATTTTTTTCTCAGTCAATGATCCTTTACGAGACAGAAAATAGACACTGCTACTTAGTTATGTCAAAGAACAACAAAAGAGAAGGTATTAGAAAGATATTAGACATGTATTAAAAGAAAATTGCACCATGCCAACACAGAATACAACACTACATACATACACACATATCAAAGTGTTTCACTCTTAGTGCATACATACTGTATATAAAAAAATGTGGATTCTGATTATTTTAGATAATTTACAAAGGAAAACCTGAGGATATATAAAATTTAGATAATAGAAAATATGAAAAAAAGGCCTCATAAAAATAATAATAATATGCCTACCCTGGGACTTCAATTTGACAGGCCCATAAAATTGTTTCTGAAAAGCACAAAGTTGTGTGTGTAAATGAATGAATCTGAAAACTTTTCATGGACCCCCTGTCAGAGTGCCATGAACCCCTGGGGGTCCTTGGACTGCTTTTTGAGAACCACTGTTTTAAGGTAATGACCAAAATAACCCATTACCGAGTAGAATCAAAACTTCTCTAGTTGAACAATACCCGATTTTGTTCCTTTTTGTACCCAGATCTAGAAAAAAAAGGCTATTTGTATTGTTTTTGTTTTTCTCGCAGCCAATCACTACAAGCGTTCTTTGATTTTAATGCAGCATGTTATTGACAGAGATGCCGCCAAAATGGCCAGTGACGTCTGATAAAAATGAATGCACAAAAAAGCAGATTATTTCAGGAATGCTTCCATTCGTGTGATGGGTCTGAAATGAAGTGGCAAAAAAGGTATCAAATGAAATACTCTACTGGCATTGGTACCACTTTAAGGGTATGGTATTGGTACTGGTATCGTAAATTCTTAAATAATACCCAGTCCTAATGCAAAATACCACTAGAGTGAGGTGATTTGGGTGAACTGATGCTTTAAAAACTGGGGGCTTTAAGGCATTTAGAAATGTTATATATCATTTTTGACACGTTTTGTACCATAGATGCCCGCCTACACACCCAAAGGCCAGCTGAAGCGAACATATGGTGTACTGTGTGCGCGCATGTACCGTAAAGCAGCGGATGTTATTATAAACATCGTCAGCACACATGAATTTGCTTTAATGGGGGTCTGCTCACGTTACCAACCCGTTACTTCACAGTGTGTGGGTGTATGTTTGTAGAGGAATCATTCGAGCGTTAACACATGACGTCACAGAAGTTCCCATTCTTCCTCTCAACCATGTGACCTGTGTGAACATCTGTGTGGCGCTCTCTTGGCTTCTTAGGCAGATGCTCTGTGTCAACGGTCAACCTGCCCAAACACGTGGACTCTGTTATAAACAAGCGACTGTCCAAGTCCTCCGCCACGCTCTGGAACTCCCCCAGCAGAAGTAAGACCACATCTGGAATGCCCCTCCCTCCCGTTTAACTGTGTCCATCACTCTGCCGCCGCCAACACCTCCGAACCCGTCCATCATTGTCCTCTATTTTTTCAGTTCTTCCCCTTTCTGATTTCAGTCCCTCTCTTGTGCTTGATGGTTGACAGCTGACCCATTTCCATCTTCCAAAACCACCGAGTTCTTTTGTTTTGTTACTCTCCAGAATTTGGGTCGGGTTTGTTTGACATGCTCTGCATGCTTGTATTTTAAATGGATAGTTTGTATTATTTAATGTGGGATTGTATGTACTTATCAATAGTCAGTATATTAGCTACAGTAGGAGGGGTTGGCATGCCCCCAGTTTGGAAAAGTAGAGAAGAGTACCAGCGCAGAAGCTAAGCAATGCACAGCTGTCCCTTCGCCACTGAAAAAACGGCCCACCAAATTTTTTTTTATCAGTTTAAGTGTACGCTATGTTTAGAATATTTTCAATGTTTTACCTTACTGTCAGACAGTCTTCCAATGGGGAAACCACCATCACATAAACTCAATATAGCTCTCTTAGAACCAACCAAACTTCATGGATGAAATCTGTAATTTTACCTCACAGAACACAGGAGTCGCTGGTCTAAAAACTGCCTCAGTCGGTCTGTGTTACTGTGTGACTTTGTTGAATGCAAACTGTCTTTTTAATACACAGAAGTCACACAATAACACAAACTAATGGGCTGAGACAGAGGTAGACCAGCATTGACTATTTTCTGCAAGGTAAAATGACTGATTTCACCTGTGGAGTTTGGGTGGTTTGGAAAGAGCGATATTGCACTTTATAACACAATGTAAAACATCGTCAGAAAAGGCTGTCTGGCAGCAAGGTAAAGTGGTGAAAATATCCTAAATATAGAGTACATTTAAACTGATGAAGATGTTTTTATAGATGGACCTTTCTAAGTGGTTAAAATGTTTTGTTGCTAACCCTGGCCACAGCAGCGCACTGCCTAGCCTCCTACCCGGTTACTCCTGCTGCTTCTCCAAACTGGAGGCGTGCTGAACAACATCTACTGTAGGTAATACACTGACTATCAACAAGTACCTCATGAAACCCCACTTCAAATAATGCAAACTATCCCTTTAATGTGGATTATGTTCAGTGTTCATACTTTGTTTTGCTGTCTTTTTTTACTCTCCTTTGGTTGGTTCATTGTGTGGTGGTCATTTCATGTGGTTGCACAGACCACTGGATCCTTCAGGGCTCATTTTCATCATAACTGGATATGGGATGTCATTTATATTGTCTTAAATGCTTTATTGATGATATGAGGTGGGTGTGGTTTATAAATGACAATATTTCCTTGAATCATTTTTTCTTCATGCTTCAGATGAGTGCTGCTCTTTTTTTTATAGGTCTAAAGTTAATCAGGTCACTCCTGCGGAGAAGGAGAAACTTCTGAGTTTGAAAAAAAAAGTAAACTTTAGTGAGTCAGTGAGTCAGCATTTTTCAGGCGATAATGTATTCTGAAAACTCCCCCAGAGCAGGTACTGTTCCTCTGCTCTGCTGGAAAAAATAGATAGGTAGCTACCACATCCCTCTTTTCGCCTTCCTCTCTACCCCAACACAATTACACGGCCAGTCTGTGAACATCCACTGTAACATCCTCCTCATCCTCCACCTTACAGCCAAAGAGGAAGGTGTCTTCCCCAAAATAAATACCGATGAGTCTCCACTCTTCTTCTCTACTTGTATGCTCAAGGCTGTGGTTATAAATAACTGAGTCACCGTCTAGACAAGCTTTTCAAATAACTCTCCCTCTCTTGGGTGGTACCGCTACAGCCCAAGGTTATAGGAGACAGCTTTACTGAGCTCATTTTCTTCCTCTTATAATCGCTTTGGGTGGTGCTGAGGTGTGTTATTGGGGTGTTGCGTATTTGATTGGGTCTTTATAGCTTGTAGGGATATTGCTACATGTGAGCCATAACCTGAATATATGTTTTTCATTTCCCTTTGGTGATAAATTTTAGACTTTGGGTTATGGTGTTTGGGTCATGAAGAAGAGAAGACTTGATTTTTTAAATAGGCCTGAGTTCCTCTAATATTTCAGGTTTTGGGGTGATGCACTTGCAGCAAAGCTCTGGATCAACTGAGGACATCATTTTCAGGCATATCTTTGAAGTTAAATGAATAGTTAGGATTATTTAATGTAGGGTTGTATGAGGTACTTATCCAAAGTAAGTGTATTATCTACAGAAAATGGCGGTTTGGCACGCCCACAGTAAAGTAGCTTAAAAAGGGCCCACCTAAAAAAAACATTATCACTTTATATGTAGAATATTTTCACCACTTTACCTTGCCATCAGACAGCCTTTTCTAAAGGGAAACCACAGCTGCACAATGTGGTTCAACCAACCAAACTCCAAAGGCAAAATCAGTAATTTTACCTCACAGAGAGATTCAACTTCATCGATCTGTTAGCATGTTTGTGTTTTAAATGGATAGTTAGGATTCACCAAAGTCACACAATAACACAAACAAACTAACAAGTCAGCAGTAAATGGTCAACTCCTGTCTGTGGAGTTTGGTTGCTTTGGAGAGAACAGCATTTGGCTTATATAGCAGTGGTTTCCCATCACAAAAGGCTGTCTGATGGAAAATTAAAGTGGTGAAAATATGTAAAGATGACGTACGCTTAAAGTGGTATTGATTTTTTTTTATGTGGCTAAAACCTTTTTTTGCTGACCCTGTCCACAGCAGTATATTGCTTTCTCCAAAACTGGGGCTGTGCCGATTGCCATCTACCGCAGCTAATGCACTGACTGATAACTACCTCATACAGCCCCACTTCAAATAATCCAAACTATCCCTTTAATAGAAAAACACACATTTATCAGTCTGTTTCTTCTACCTGCAGCCCGTGCCCTTGCACTGAGTCCATGGGAGAGCAGTATAGTCGACAGGCTGATGACGCCGACGCTGTCTTTCCTCGCCAGGAGCCGCAGTGCTGCCAGTGTCCTCCACAATGGCAAAGATGGTCGTAAGTTGAAATAAAAAAAAATGGAATCACATTCTGGCTTCTGTCTGACAGAAAATCAATTAAATTATGCTGCTGTTGTATGAATGCTTGCAAGCTTTAATATTTGATATTTTTAAAAACAAACTCAAAACTTAACTTTTTAGTCTGGCTTTTAATCGAATTTTATTTATATTTATTCATATTCATATTCACTTATTTAGTTATACATTTTGGTCTGTTTTACTATTGGTTAAATAATTGTATTTTATCTATTTATTATTAACTTATTTATTTTTATCTTCTGTTTTGTTTTCCTTTAATCACTTTTTATCCTGCCTCTGGTGTTTTCTTAGTTCCTGTTTTTAATGAGTGCTGTTCTTATTTCAGTGTTTTATTTAATTATGAAGCACTTTGTATTACATTTGCATTAAACTTGGTTTGTATGAAAAGTGCTTTACAAATAAAGTCCGATTGTTTTGAATTGTTCATTTCTCTTCTCCTCAGACTCTCCTCTCTGCCCCCGTTCGGCCTCAGCCAGTCCCCTCACCCTGTGCGCCCACCAGCCCCACCACCGCTGCTCCGACCGCTGGAGAGTGACGTCCAGCACACCAGACATCACCCAGCGCCAACACAGACGGAGCTCCACACCCGTAAGTCTGCCTAATTAGCTTTATGCCCTGTGGTCGTCTGCTGCTGACAGTCAAGTGTTATAGTGTCACAATCTTCAGACGGTTACAACAGGGCAGAGACTTATAAGTAAGCTGTTTCCCAGAATCAGACCATAACTAAACAGCCATGAAATTCACAACAGCTGATTCTGTTTGTACGAGTGGATTTAATACTCACCCGAACCTGACTGACAATTTTACGGTGAGATTGTTAAATGGAACTGCCAACAGAGCAAATCAAGGCCCACTGACCAGACTTCCTATTTTCCTGCACGTTTTTGAAATGCACATGAGAAGACTAATGTGTTTACCCTCTTCTTTAAATTATTTTGTCACAGATGGATAAAAACAAGAAAGAAAAGAAAGACAAGGAACGGGAGAATGAGAAGGAGAGAATTGCCCTCACTAAAGAGAAGGTGCTTAAGAAGAGACAGTCTCTACCCAGCATGAGACACAGACCTGATCCAAGGTAAAACATACTTAAACATACTTCTTTTTACTTCCTTTTTCTCCAATTTGCTGTTTAGTTAAAATATTTAAAAACATATTAATATAGTAACATATTTTTATTCGCTTTTTAGGAACACACAAAACAGCCACAACAATACAAGAAGAAAAAATAAATAAATAAAATGAAATATGCAGACAGGTAGTTGCACAAAGTTAAGACCCAAGTCTTTTGTCATTGTGGGCTATATTTTGAAGCTTCAGTTCAGAAGGTTTCCAGGTTTTCTCAGAATTGTCAGAGGAGCCACATAAAGTGAATCTCAGTTTCTCAG
>JAJHUR010127620.1:827-23889 GCA_027495735.1 Lutjanus campechanus
TAAACTACGACAAACCTACCACAAACTGAGACTTTCTTGACTAATAAAATTATGCTTTAATGGGGCATGAGGCACACCAGAAAGGGTGTGACTTAGGCACTCTGTGGCAGCACTGTAGTCATGATAAGACTTTTCTGTCATGTACCCAGTTCATTTACTTTATCAACCATCAATGAATCCACTCATGGATGACTATTTTCATTGTGTATTCTTTAATTCAACCCCATAGTTACATAGTTTAGTAGTTTAGAGAACAGCATAGATGAAACTGAAGTCAGTTCTAAATCTGTCTGCTGCTTCAGCACCACGGACAGCACCGTGGATTTAACAACACACAGTGTAATTAGATTACTGATATTTCAGAGCCACGGTCAGGGCCATACTTTCTAACTTGCACAAACCTCAATCAGATAAAGGATCAATGAGTCAGGCACACTAGCATAACATATTCAACTAAACAACCCCTCATCCCACGTCCAATCGCCTACTGCTTGCTGCATAGAAAACTAATTATAAAAAGTACGATTAGAGTGTGAACACAGTGTGCAAACTGAGATGGATTTTTACAACAGACAATGTGGGTAATAATTCTACCTTTCACCTTCATTTTCTCCTTTTAAATAAGTCTGACTGACCTCGGGGTTTGTTTAAAAACCGTTCGATCATCAGGCTTTTCATATTTCATGCCGGATTGGACTTCTTTTTTTTAGTGATATTGCCACGTTTTCTGAACTCAGCAAAAAACTTGGTGAGCACAATGTTGTTATTGCTAATAGAAAGGACGGCCAGAACCATGAAAATTAGTTTAATATAATAAGGGAATTTCCCTTTCCCAGTTTCCCTGTTTTTGATAAAGTCAAGTGTTTAAAACTGGGTTCAGTCCCAGGCTCAAGATGTGTGTGTGTTACGTAAATCATCAGGGTGAACTGCTGCTGAAAGGCCTAATTGGAGTGACACAGCCGAGCCTGCTGAGCGCTGGTGGTGTGAGGCCTGTGGAGCAGCACCCAGTGGAGGACTGCCAGCTCCATGCCCCAGGAGAAGCTTACCACACTGGGTGGCAAAGTCACTAAACTTCCCTTCCCCCAGCCCTCTGGTCCTTCAGCACCCATTTTTTCCTCCACCCTTCCATCCATCCATCCATCCATCCATACGTCCATCCATCAGTGAAGCCCATGAGCGGCTGCCTTCTGTGGGTGTGTGTCATTGTAGCTTGGCAGGCACACACCACAGCTTCAGCGGCAGGCGCCAGGGCTAATTTGATTTTTAATTCAACACGACTCCTCGGCTAATAGTTTGAGCTGGGGATTAATTAATCTGATTTGACTTGTGCTAATTTCTTGCACCCACGTCCCTGCTCCCCACCCGTCAATGCAGCAAACAAACAAACTGGTGAGGCCGTGGTCTCGCAGGCTCTGTCCTGACACACATGTTGAGTAGAGACCTGGGGCGACAGGTGCGGAAAGCCAAGGGAAAGCCAGGGATGGTGCATGTGCTGCATTTGCATGTGTGTGCATATACAACGTGTGTGTAACTAAAAGTGTTCATGGAGGAGGATGGAGCTGAGCCTGGTCTGACAGAGGAGTGCTGGGAGGCAGTGAACTAATCACGGCAACAGCCTGGCTCCTGTAAGGAGGACGAAACACAGAGAAGGTCACCAACTATTTTTGCTGCCAAAATATGGGTCAGATTGGATCTGGGTGAGTTGCTTACAGATAACTTGTATGTAAACGGAGAAAAAAAAGAAAAAAAGGGCCAGGCAGTGGAGCTTTCCCGTTCTTTTCTAAGGCTTTTAGAAGGTGGAGAGCCAGATCCAGTCACGGCCCTACAGGGAGAAACCAGTAGAACCACTAAGCTTCCTCATCTCGCAGAGTCAGAGAGAGCACTTCCACTTTTTCTAATACTCTCTGCAAGGGAACTTTAAAAATGAATAGACCTCAGAGTGCAGCCCGGATGGCATGCACTTTGTAAAATCACTTTCTCTCAGTTTGCACAGCAAACCCACAGATGCCCACACACTTGCAAGGTGCATATGGAGGTATAAGGAGTTTTATATCACAACACAACAAAGATAAATTTCAAAGTCAGCTTGCCGCTTTGCTGAAATGATGCAAACCCACTAGTGTTCACAGAAATGTGTCAAACTGAGCAGTCTTTGAGTCAAAGCTCTCTCTGTCTTTATTCTATCTTTATTTCTCTCTCATTCTCTCTGGCATGTAACCAACCTCTCTGCATGGCAGAAAATAACATTGCTTTGCTCAAGAGAGACCACACATGGGAGAAGCAGCCTACGCCTGCTGCTCTCTCCTGCAGGATAAAAAAAATAAAAATAACAAAAAACTGGCCAACATCTCATACACCACTTTGAAATCTCTATCATAGTCGGTCCAGCTCCTTCTCTCCCCTATTTCTGCTCTCTCAGTCACCCTGGACCTTTTTTTTCACCATACATTTGGATGCAAAAAAATACAGCAAAGAAGAGAAAAAACACTCAAATGCTCAGCATGTGCATACAAATACATGTGTGCTCTCAGAAAAAAAAAAAAAAAAAAAGCAAACATAAACACACACACATGCAGGGCTTCACTCACAGACACAAATAGATGCACATATGCATGAACATAAGACACACATACTGAACAGCACAGATGTAAGCACACCTAGTGAAGCCGTGGGAGTTCAAAGAAGGGACTATGTATTCCAAGAGAACTCGTGTACACTAAGTGAACCAGTAAATTCCCAGCTGCAGTGCTCCAGCAGGTCTACTGTACCATCACACCTGAGAGGCCAGACCTATGCTGCAGACATGTATGGCCAACACTAATGGACTAATCTAGAGTCTGCTGTGGGTGAAGCTTAAATTAATAATGGATTATGTTGTATTCTGTTTGAATTCTTTGAAGGTGAGGTTGTTTTTTTGCTCTCTTTCTGCATAGAAAGAAGCTACATGACTTGCGATGCATAATCACCCGAGCATTCCTCTGGACTCTCAGCACCCAAATGTTTAGCCACCTGTTAGCAGCTTCCAGGCATTGTGAGATCAGTGGGGGAGGACGTGCCGGGCAACCAGAGGGACAGCAGAGAGACTCAGTCTGGGCACGAGGGGTGGGAAAGTCCTGTGCCAGCAAAGCAGGGAGATTTACAGCGAGCCGACCCGGCCGATCTCGAGTCTGATCTAACACTGTGCTGCAGAGAACACAAATCACCTCCCATACATAACCCTGCCCCTGACAACTCATTTCATCTTCCGCACTAATGAATTCATCATCAGGAGGGATCTGCCTTTGGGTGCCTCAGCCCTGAGCAGAGAAGGAGTAATGGCTCAGATAAGTCATCATCGTCATTATCAACATCATCAGCAGCAGCACCAACAGCACCACCTTGCCTCATAGTTCTGGAGCAACAGTTTGGGACCGCTTGGTGTCCTTGACAGAGTCGCAACTTTGGGAGTGTTCAAGGTTATTTATAAGGATGGATGTCAGAGGAAGTGTGTCACAGATGCACATCCTGAGTGTGAGAATCAGCATGAGTGTGCGTATGTCAATGGAATTTGAATGTGTTGTGGTATGAGTGGATAAATCAGCGAGTGTGAGAGCTCTTATGGTAGCAAGCAAGTGTATATGTGTGTGAGTGTATGTGTGTATGAAGGAGTCTAAGCGGCGCAGTCAGGGAGCTGTCAGCAGAGAGCCAGGGAGCAGGCTGATCACAGGGCTGCAGTGCGTTTGAAGTCTCCCAGGGACTGACAGCTTCTCTCCCCATGGGAACCCCTTCCCTCGCCCCTTCTCTCCTCTCTGCACCACCCTTTCTCTATATCATTCCTCTTTATCCTCCATCTCTCCCTATACACAGTATCTCAGTTTTTTCTCCTCATCCCATTGATGGAGGGAGTATGCGGAAGCACTCTTGTGCTCTCCTGGGACTGTTAGCACTTCCAAAACAAGGCTTTGCTCAGTGGGAAACACACCTGCGAGTGTGTGTGTCTGTAAATACTGACATGATGAGCTGCCATCTCTCATAGGCTGACATTCTGGCTGACATTCAATCTGGCTTGGTGGCAAGAGGGCACAGACAGCCGACCTTCAGCCTTGAGATGGATGAGGGTGTAGATATCGGGATTTGAATGCATAATTGTGCATACACTGTAAAAAATGGGGTTTCTCTTGGTGACTCAGAGAGAAGGTAAGTCTACTGCAAGACTAAATTAGAATTTTTTGACCAAATCATATATTATGTTACCTGCATTGGTTAAATTGGGTTGTTTAAGTTTTTATGAACTCACTGAACCAAGGCAGCTACGCCAGGCTAACATTAGCGAAAGGTACATTAACTACATTGTACCTTTCATTTCTGTTGATTTTGGAGACCCCTTTGGACAAAAGCAGTAGTGTTTCCACACTAATGCGTAAAACAAAATAAAACATCAAAAATAAAATTGTCTGCTTCTTTTAACTGGCTTAAGTACTATTCACTGTCATTTTGGCTGGAAATATGGAAACACCGGTTTGTTTCATCTGATTTCACAGAGACTTCAACACAGTGGCAGACATTCAGAATAATATATAGAAATAGCCCATCTTCTCCTGGATAGTCTTGTTCACTTACGTAGATCATATAGATATATATGTAGCTTGTAATAGCAAACTAAAATAACACTTAGATTGCAATAAAAAAATACTTTTTCTGAAACCATATATTACGTTGTTAAGGAGTAGTATTTCACTTTTGGATAAAGCAAAAGTTAGCTTGCCTTAAATATAAGTTGCATTAAAGTAACCTGACCTGAAAGCAATCTGATTATCAAATAAATCTGACTTAAAGCAATTATGTTCATTAAACTTGTCAGCTTTATTTGAAAAAACTCCATCTGTTACCAACTCATGTCATTTTTTGAAGTTGGTCCAACAAAATCTCTTTTTTCAGTGTAATAAGAAGGAAAGGCCATATATGATTAAGTGTATTTCTATACGTGTCTATTTCTGCACGAGTCCCACGAGTTAAATATGTGTGTGGCATGATTACACTTTTGGCTGCACAGCCTCTCTGGCCCCTCCTCCACAGGTCAAGGTGCAGCAGGATTTCATCTCTGATCGTGCTGTGTGTTAGCATGAGCCCATCCGTCATGGGGACACAGTGTCGGCTGGATGTCCCTGTCACTAAGCTGTCCATTTTGTCAGACAGCCAGATCCATCACATTCATATGGGGACTGATCCTTGCTAGCAGAAGCCAACCGCCCCGCAAATACATACAAATATGCAAATTAACGACAAAATAAACATCACCCTGCAAACGAGCCATCCATCAATGACCAGTTTCTCAGCAGCTCAGCATTGGCACGGCAACACCAATCAGCCACTCCGTCAGGGGGAGTGATGGAACGCCATCCTCTCATCTTCTCTCTCTCCTACCCCCTCCCTATATCATTCACATACTGTCTCCCTTTCATTGGACCCTCTTTGCCATTTTTCATGCACACTTTCTCCAATTTTCTCCTCTCACACTCATTCCCTTAATCTCAAACACTTTGTCAGCCCCGTGTTGGCATTTTCGCCCATCCATTTCCCTCTCCTGTCTACTTTCAAAGCTCTCTCCTCCATTTCAAGTGCCTTTTGTTCATCATCATGATTATGAAGCTAGAGAAATTTAGGATGAATACATGTTCTGTCTACATGTTTGAATGGATAATGATGTGATGGGAAGCATTTTGCCATTAGGCGAGCAACGCAAATCAGACCACATGTGACACTTCTTTCCATGCAGGCCCTGGCGTGTGGGGTCCAATACGTCACCTCATCAGTGCTGTGCGACACACAACAGCGAACTGTTCTTATGTAAGAAAATAAATCAAAACTTTGACAATGTACATATGTGTCATTGTTTTAATCACTTAATCTTTGTAGACGCCAGTTTGAAAGCTGTGTGAGTTCCTCTCAGAAAGCCAAAAAGCTGGAATGGAAAGAAAGAGGTCTTAATGGAATAAAAGTCAAAGGAGGGAAAAACACGCAGCAGTTGGAATTCTCCAGCAGCTGAGTCAGTCCAGACTCTTGTTGCTTTTCTGGCAGCGTGTGTAGACATCCCCTCCGTGCATGTTACACACACACACACACACGTAGTAAAGTTTCAGAATAAAACATGTGCAAAGGTCTCTAATGAGCAGTTAGGTTGTCAAACTATACTACGCGATACAATGAAATGAATCACTTTACACACTCTACCTCAGGGGTGTGAAACATACGGTCTGCAGGCCAGAACTGGCCCGCCAAAGGGTCCAATCTGAACCACTGGATGATTTTGCAAAAGTATAAAAACTTACAGAGAAATCATTAACTCCAGAGAAGGATACAGGATACTTATTGTGCTCATATTTAAGGATATTGAACATTGTGCAAAATATTGTCAATCAGCAGCTTTATTACAAAATAATTACTATCAGACTTCTGTCTTAAAACAATATTAAAACTATTGATTGAATAGTTTGTAAGGCATAGGATAACTTAACCTTCTTCCTCATTAACTCCCACTTTAGTTGGTGACGCCAGCGTTGCTATACTGGAGAGGAGACATATGGAAAATTAAGAGTTTATAGATCCTGACAAGTTGTTTGAAACATAAAGAAGTAAATAACTACAGTGTTCCAGTTCAAAATACATTTAAGACATTTCATATATCTATTTCAAGACTGTTTATCATGTTTTTGTGAATGAATGATTAATTAACTGTGAAGGTTTTCAGAATGTACTTGTACTTCTTTACACCAATAAAGAAAGGGAAACATTTGGAGGTGTTGTTATTTATGGGTTATTATGCACTGGTTTTACTGTTCTGGCCCACTTGAGATCAAATTTATACGTACAATTAAAACGAGTTTGACGTCCCTGCTCTACCTCCTCCGTTAACTGTATACTGTGACTACATTAATCCCACAATGACATCTTGAGTTTTCCAGCCAGCCTCTCATACCTTGACTCATTTCTGCAGCCGTGCCTCAGCCAGACTAGTTTATCAGGCCCCTGATGTGCACATTTATAAAAACCACAGTAAATTTACTCTCCTCTGTTCTGCCTCTATCAACATTGTTTTTAGCTCCAGTTTGCCCGATTCTGCACTAGCCGTAGCAAAGCAATTACAGCCTCATAAAGGTTTGTGGTTAGCCACCCGGCGGCTAGCGGGGGGATCTCCTGCCTCGAGGCAGCGGAGGAACGAGCCTTGGGCAACCGGAGCCGCAGCTCAGCCCAGAAGCCGAAAACATGGCATTCCTCAGACTACTCTGATTGCCACCCCAATTGCTCCATCACACTTGAGCTAATTCGACAATGAGTGGGTGTTAAGTTCTGGCGACACAGTAAAAAGTCAGTCCCTCAAAGCTTCACATTTTAATTACAAATGTAGTGTGAAGCGCATTGTTATTCAGAGGGAGGGGAAGCCAATAAAACGCTCACTTCTCTGTCTCCACGTCGTTGTGTCTCTGTGTGTGTGTATGTGAGGGTATTCACATCAGCGCATGTGACAGCCCAAAAAATAAAAACAACAAAAGACGGAGAAAGAAGTGGACCAGTGACAGGGTTTGTGTATTTGCATGCAGCGTGGTCATGCACTGATTTTGTGAGCTCTCCGTGAAAAGCAGCGAAGGGTGACACGGGGGGCCGCGGGGAATTCTCTCTTTAGAGGCCGTCATCCTGTCTGCTCACTACGACAGCTCTGACCACAACAACCAGTAGACATCCCTGCACAGAGTGTACAAACACTAACCTCTCTGTCTCCACAGATCCCTGCCTTAATCTGTTTATTCCGCCTTCATTTGCTCTGTTTCAAACCATTCATCCTCACTGTATATCCGTCTTTCTCTTTCCCTCTTTCTCTCCACTGCAAAAATCAAAGTCTGTAAAGTCTACCCTCTCTTCTTGCTCGGCAGTAACTTGCGATTTCAAATCTCAAACACATTCAGCAGTCTTAATTTTAACACTGATCTTCTCCCTGTGTGTGCCATCCTGTGGTGGCAGTGCAGTGAGGTCTCATTCTCTCCGTGCAGGGGTTCATGTTACTTCCCGCACTGATACATCTGTCAGCCACATGTTCCCCCAGCCAGCCACCGCACTAACAGCTGTACACAGCTGGAGTGTGTGTGTATGTGCTTTTGAGTAAGAGTGGGTGGGCATTTCTTGATTGAATTCTATGTCTGTGTGTGTTTCTGTCCATGTGTCCCCTACATGCCTCCATTCAGGAGGATTAGAGCCGCACCCTATCTCAGACACTCTACACTAAACACCAGGCTCGTAAAACTCCCTTGCGGAGTTGTGTGACCCTGTCGTCCTCAAACATCTCTTAATGTTTGTCACAACAACAATGGACATCAAGCGGTGTCTCATTCCGTTATTGTTCCACTGCATTATCTTCAAAGCCTTTTGCTCAAACACTGGCTCTCTTATGCACAGCGATGTCACTGGGTTTCTATGAGCTCATTGATGAAGCGCTCTCCCTGGAAGCATATCTTCAGCCCTCCCAAGGCTGAAGAGCCTCCTCTCCACAGATGTGACACCCCGCCACGGATTGTAGTCTGCAGACCAGCTGGGCACGCTCTCATCCCAGGTCATCCAATACCAACTGAAACACCGGAAACACAGAGCGTCCAGTGGAGCTTTGGCAGTCACCAAAAGCACATTTGTGGCCCTTTTTGTAAAGTTTTAGTGTTGTACCTGTGTTGTAGCTAGCTGAGCTAATATGGAGAAGAGAGGGTTCTTCTTTAGGGCTGTCTGCGGTACAGTGTCAGTACACCACCACCCTGCTATTGCAGTCCGGTGGAGCAGACTGCAACAGTGGACATGCTGAACCTCTAGAAGTAGAGGTTTAGCAAGATTTAGTTTGTGTAAACTCCAAGTAAGTCATATCAGTTTATATTTGACAATGACTCACTCACTGAGGAGCAGGAGCTGGGGGAGGCTGGCTGTCCAACTCTGATTAAAGGGCATTAAACTGCTCTTTTTATATAAATTTCATGAGTCCCACCACATGGTCGACTCTATCTCAGCATTGTCCTGGCAAGTTTCAAACTGATTTGAAAGAGTGGAGGCGTTTTGATTTTCATTTTACCCATGAAACAAAGATTTTCATACATTTATTAAGAAATGTCCATATAACTCCAGCATTGATGTGTTTCATTACAGTACAGTAATATGGGCGACAGATCATGTGATTTCAGTATTATTAGAAATTTGAGTAAGGGGCAGGTATAATAAGATTTTCTTCTTCCTGCTCCTTTCTGTTCATTGACAATGGTTTTAAAATGTTTTCCTTTGTTATGGAAAAGTTGGATGAGCAGAACAAAATAAAACAAAAATAAAAACAAAAAATAAAATAATTAGGTTTACAACCCCCCCCCCCCAAAAAAAAAAACTGTTTGAGTGTGCAGTACCTCTCAGATAACTTTTTGGTTTCACATGGGACACAAACCCTGGTGTCCTGGGTGAAAGTCCTGTGCTCATTTGACCCATACATCGTTCCACTTTATAGCTCTTTATACTACATTGAAATCCTGGTGCGTCCCATACGGTTGCTGACGGGTACCTTGAGTGTCTGTATGAGTCGCCAAGGGGCGTGACAAAACATCAGCATTCAATGACTTGCGAATGAGACCAGGCTGGGTACGAAGGGTGTCTCATAAATATCCTATCCATCTAATAATTGTGCAGACAGATGAAGTAAAGGAAAAATAAAACTCTAGACAGCAGTGCCACCATGGGAACTAAGAAGAGGACAGTGGTGACAGTAATAAATCATCCCTCTGTTTCGCCTTTATGAAAACACTGATTCTGTGCAGCTGCATGTAGTACTGAAGCCTTCACTGAGCGAGGATGCAGGAGAATCAGAGCAGAGAGACAGTGCAGAGAGCTCTTCAGCTGAGGACAGACTCAGTGACTGGCGCTGTGAAACCTGGACGGCATCACTGCTTTGCAGATTACACATACTGTAACGGAAGGCTTTGCAGACTTATTTAAACACACACCATGCTCGAAACTCGCAGTCCCACAAGCTGCTGCCTATCAGCCTGTGCAGCCCTTCTCTTAAAACTTTTCAAATTAATGAGAGTGAAGCAAAGGTGACGCAATCCTTGCTTGGATGCCTCCCCAGTAAACAGGGCTGCCAAGAGTGAAGAGCTGCCCTGGCCGGGGTGAAGTCAGCGTCTGAAGAACAGTGGAGTTAGTCAGGATAAGTGAGCCCGCTGGGCGGCAGTTCTGGGCCAGTAGCCCTGTTCTCTAAGGACTTCTTTATGGCCAGTCCATCACCCCGAGAGAGCCCCCACCCCTGCACACAGGGGCTCCATCCGCACACACTTCATCTGAGCCTAAAAATCCTCATTGTGTATCCAGAAATGGGTCACACATAACTTTAATTCAGTTGGCTTTTTACTGTGTTATTAGACTGCACTTGTCAAAACAAGTTCAAGACAAAATTGAACTTAATATTTTGCAGCATGTGCAATAAAGGTGAAGGACACTGTAAATTCACAGAGTGGAGTAAATTTTGAAAAACACACAGCTACACATGCTGACAATGAAAAGAAAAAAATGCTGATAACAACAAAAGCCTGGAGCATTGGCAGTTTTTTTTGACACCAAACCAACAATAAAATGAAATAGTAGCCGTTTCCTAAATTGTTTTGCAAAACCATTATCTGCTTCTTACGATTTTAATGATACAGTGTGAACTTGGATGTCATGTGCAGCTCAACATTTGACCAGCCGACCTGATGATCATTAAAATATTCTTCTTTGTTTGGTTTTGTCTCTCAGAGGCCCCATATACATTCTCTGCTTTGTTCTTTACTCATCTCATATTCAGTTTTCTGTTTTTCTTCTCTTGAGCATCAATGAAAACGCATCTGGTCGAACCCATGGTCACATCATCCCCACTCCTCATCCATCATGAGCCTGTCACAACTGAAGTGGGGAAACGGTCTTATGCTCCTTCTGGGAACGGATGTGGATAACTGAGCTCGCTGTAAACTCCATAGTTCCTGCACTGGGATACTATCTTGAGTATCTAGAAAGTTTGTTTGTGTTAAAAGGCGAAGCTAAGTTGAGCATTTAATGAGGGGCTTGTATTGGCATGAGCAGCAGGGCTGAGGAAGCCACTCTAAACAGCCCACAGTGGTATCTCATGAAGACTTACCGAAGCCAAAGGCAGCTGGAGCGGGGATGGGAGCCGACTGGACTGGTGTGGAGGTGTAGAGGCCGGTCACCAGCAGACCGTCAAAGGATACGCTGGTGGAGATGGTTACTGAAGAGACAGAAAAAAGGAAGATGTTTCATAAATTATGATACATTATCATCTCATGTTTTATTGACCCTTTATTGCTCACTGGACTATAAACTGTATTTGCCGCTGAAAAGGTGTCAGAGATCACAAGTACTAAGTTACGTTCACGCTTCGTTTGCAAGCCACACCGATAATTAGTTGGTGTGATGTACATGTGTGTGGACAGGAAGTCTGGAAGTGCACGCACACTCCAGCTCTCCAACATCCTGCTGCTAATGAGCACAGAGCTCAGGTGTTAACAAATCTACATGTAAAGTGACCATTAACAGGGAGGCCATTGAGACCACATGCCCTGCAGGAGGAGAGGAGAGCACACAGATGTGCAAGCAGGTGCAGTTTTATTATTACTATTTTATTATTTATTTTTTCTTTCTCTTTTTTTATACATCCCTCCGACATACAATGTCTTCACTGTGATTTAAATTAGTGTAATAACCAAGTGTTTTATGGGAAATCTGTTAAATATGGCACACACACAAGTGATAGTTGAAAACCTTAACAACTGATTAGTCAGTAAAGATTAATAAGATATAAAAGTTTTTTTCTTATTTTTGTTTTTTTTTCTTTCTCATTATAACTTAATTTTAAGTTTCCTTATTCCACAAATGCCCCCCCCCCAACAAAACAAGGTCAAATGAGTTGCAATTACAGCCATTTCTAGACTACTTATTAATTCTCAATAGTAAACGATAACAGATGTATATATATATAGATATGGTATATGTTTATTAATCCCTGGAGGGAAATTCAGGCATTATAGCAGCAACAGAAATGAGAATGAAACACAAGAGAGGTACAGGTAAGACTACAAAGCAAACCAAGATAATAAGAATAAAAATAAGAAGAACAATAGGGGAAGAATAAATAAATATATAAATAGATTTTAACTGATGTTTTGAAATGTCATCTATTGTAGTATGGGCATCACGGCAGGGCTTGAGAGCCACCTGTCTCTTCCACAGGTGTTAAAGCAAAAGACAGACACAGATACACAAACACACACACAGGAGCCTGTTAAATGGACGCTCAAGTTACTTTTAAAGTAGGTGAACAAAAAAAAGAACCCAACATGCAAACATCACCTCCATGTCTGACTCATTGTAAACGGCTCAGGAGTGTAATCTAACACATCCTGAACAAATCACAGTGCTTTAATCAGAGCCTGTCCCTATTGACAACCATATTAGAAGAGAGTGATGAGCTAATTGGCTGTAACCCTGATAGCCTCGCTAAGCCTCTATTCATCACAGGTCACCACAAACAGCAGCAGAGCAGCAAACTGCCAGAGGTCTATTATCCAGCTGCACAGATCTACAGCTTAGTGTATCCAGCAGCAAGTTAACTATTGATCTACCCAGTAAACAAAGGCCCTGAGTGACGGGACCACAGAGCCGGCTACATCACCGGAGGAAAAGAGCTCAGCCACTGGACTGCTTCCAGCCAGACAGATCAGAGCACGGGGGAACAGTCTGCGGCTCAAAGGAGAACACACTCCCAAAAAAACACACTTTTACACACTGAGGAATAAAATCCTTTGCAGTGGGGAACGATGGAGGCATTGTTATTTCCTGACCCTGGAATCCCCCTGCTTTTGGGGGGGGGGTGAATGGAGAAAAGGAGGAGACACCCGCGGCGGCGGTGTGTTTTTAGTAAGAATAGTAACATGTCAGTTTGGTCTCAGGGCATTCATTCTTCTGGGCTTGGTGTGTTTTCGATGTGGGAATCTGGGCAGAGCAGACTCCTGTGTGGCCCAGTCTCCCTGCCTGTCTGTCTGGGTGACTCCATTAACACGTTCTCACACAAGGCGCCCAGCGTTTGTGTGTGTGTGTGTCTGAATGTGTGTGTCCGGCATATGTCTGTGTATACACCCTGTCTTAAGAGCACAGTTCAGCCTATCTCTCCCCTCCATATCAAAGCCTCAATAATTTATCCCACAACTCTCTTTATTATTATATCCAGACATTTCCTCCCCTCTTATCCTGTTGTGGTTTTTACACAGAAATCCTACAGCGGTAAAGCTGTATTTATCTTGCTCTCTGCTCCACTACAGTATAAACAATAAATGACATACTTGTTATGGCTGCTTGGCCCAAATCTAAAAATCTAAATCCAAAAATGCCCACTCAAAGAGATAGTTTGGATCTTTTTTAAGTGGGGTTGGATGAGGTACTTATGTATCCACAGTGTATGGATGTACAGCAGATGGATCCGACTCAGCATGTAAGCTTTGTACTGTTATGGGCAGGATCAGCAGGAAAATGTATTTAAGTGACCTAAAAAAAGGGCCCACCTAAAAAAAATCTATATCAGTTTGAGTTTATGCTATATTTAAAATATTTTCACTGCTTTACTTTGACGTCAGAGCTCAACCAGACTCCTTTGGCAAAAATAGTCATTTTACCTCACAGAACAAGTTAAGAGTTAATTGTCTACCACCGTCTCTATCGGTTAGTTTGTGTTATTTTGTGACTTCGGTGTTTCAAACGGTTAGTTCTGATTCACTGAAATCACAAACAATTTAACCAATCAAGACAGCGGTAAACAAATAACTCCTGTGTTCTGCAAGGTAAAATTACGGTTTTTGCCAAGGGAGTCTGGTTGCTTTAGAGAGAGGGAGACGAGCGCTTGATGGAGGAAATTCCTCAATGGGTAGCTAATATTGCATGTGTTGTGTTTATTGATTCACTCAAGTTTAGTCACTTAAGTTTATAAAAAAAAACTTGTTCCGTCATCGTTCTCTTACTCGTGATAACATTGATCACTTCTGACTCTGTAAATATAATATATATAGCAGCTTGTATTTAAGAAAGAAAGAAATATCAACTTCAGGCTTAAATTAAGAACCCACCTCTGGTTTAAGCACCAAACATGTCCAGTCTAAACCTTGCACATTCCAAGTACAGACACAGATGCAGATAATTTAGTTGGTTAAACAAATACACATATGGATAATGAGGTATTAACTCATCCCTAATATTTGGCTTTCCTGTCAGAAAAGGGTGTCTGAGGGCAAGGTAAAGCTGTGAAAATATCCTAAATATAGCATACACTTGAGATGATATTGATTTTTTTAGGTGGGCCTTTTTTCGGTGGTTTGCTGCTGACCCTTTCCATTGCTTAGCCTCCTACACTCCTGCCGCTTCTACAAACTGGGGGCGTGCTGACCGCCATCTACTGTAAGTAATGCGCTGACTATGGACGAGTACCTCATGCAACCCCACTTCAAAAATTCCAAACTTATCTTTTAAGCGATAGGATCCAAGCATATAAATGTTAAAAATGATGTAGTCCATGTATTTTTTTTGTTTTGTTTTGTTTCAATTGTCTCCTGACTTGCAAACTTCCAAAAGACAAAATGAAACATGGTAACATGTACCAACTACGATACATAATCTTGGAAATGAAGTGGAGTTGCTGGAGTTACACTAACATTAGTCAAAAAACAATGCACTGTATACACTCCAAAGCTCCATTTTAACTGAAAAACACCATGTAAAACGTAAGTTACTCCTAAATATTTAGCAAATATTTCTCTTTTGCATGAATGGCTCTAACAACACAGTGTGAGCAACAAGTAATTTCTCTGAATTCCTTTTTCTTGTCAGCTGTGAGCACTGCCAAATTCTATCAGCATGTACAGCGTGTACAAGAAGCCGTATTGTGAGAAAGGCAGATATTTTGCTTGGCAACAGAAGCATTATCATATTCAATCCATGTTGCTCAGCGCACCTCTAACACTGCAATACCAACAGAATGCAGGGAATAGGCCTTCTCATTCAAGCAAGCAATTACCATGTTCATACTGAGCATACATGTGCTCCTCTTTTATGCTATTTTTGTTTCCCCGGAATACATTACCTATTCAACAAATCCATTCCAGAGCGTGGTGAGACAGGTTATAAGTGTTTACATTATGTTGTATTGATCCAAGGCCGTGGCATGATGCTGTATTTAATGGAGTAATGGACTGAGTTTAAAGCACTAAGTTGGACCAGGCTTCACCAGCCTCCGTACACACAATACGCTCATTTCTGTATTTCCACTGACCTGCATCACCAAGGTTACACACACTCCATTACTCTCCACAGACACTTGCATATGGGCTACACACGCACACTCACAAAAGATTTTTTCTGCCTCCACCATGCTGTTTCTCTCTTTATCCATCGCTTACACCTTTCTTCCGGCCTCTCTCCCTCAGTCTCACTCCCATTTGAGGAAAAATAAAAAAAAGCTCTCTCCTGCTCTTTCCCCATCTACTCGTTTCTCATGCATTTTCTGCTCCCTTGCAGCAGTGAACATCGCACATCAACTGTTTGATGTGGAGGTTGGAGTCGGGGGGGGGAGTGGAGGAGAGGCAATGCTGGGGGCACAAGGTTACAATCGAAAAAACAAGAAGAGGGGCGAAGAGGGATGGAGAGGATAGGTAGTAGTGTGGAGTGGCCCACGGAGAGCAGCGCTACCTGATCAATACAAATGCAAGATCTAAATTATTTAGACAGGCCTCTAACACCCCTCTCTCGCTCGCCTGTGGAACGCAACAGACGGATGAGCCAATCAGATGAGATGAGATGAGATCCAATCACCTGTGGGGGTACTTCACACTCACACTTACACTGACACACACGCACACACACACACACACACACACACACACACAGATCTAAAGGAGAAGGCTGGCGGCCTTTGATGGTAGCCTTTAAAATTCTTGTCCATACTTCATTTCTGAGTACTGTTCACTTGGCCAAGGGGGATGAGAAGCCATGAGGCGGGAATGGGGGTGAACTTTATTACCAACACTCTCATCCAACACATAAGCAGGTTCTGTGTGTTTGTGTGTGTGTGTGTGTGTGAGGATGCATGTGCCCACGTTTGTGCGCTTGTGTGAGATTTGTTCATGTGTAAACACACCAGGTGTTAGGCTGGCACAGTTCATCCAAACATCTGGACTGAATTTTAGGCTTTCCCCACCTTAGACTTAAAGGTCCAGGGTGCAAGATTTATGGGCTTTATTGGCAGAATATGGCAGAAGTGGAATATAATACTCATAGTATGTTTCAATGTTAAATATGATTCAATTTGTGTATAATCACCTGTTACATTAGAATGAACTATTTATATCTACAGGGGACAAGGATCCTCCTCCATGTTGCACTGCCACTACTTCTTCTTGGGTTGGTCCAATTCCATTATCAGAAATGCCTTAAATACAGCCTCAAATGCTGGATGTGCAACTATACACCAATCCTATATCACCTAATTTACTGGCCCCTAAACTGGACCCTACTGCAAAACTAAAAACTGTAGTTATGAACTTGACAGGACAGACACTCTCCAAAGGAAACAGAATTTCCTCTGGAGAGTTGTGCTGCTGTGCCCCATGTGTAAATGTGCATACAGCATCTTCCTTACTGGGGAGACGGACCCTATTTTCCATTTGTGTCACTGTAGGCTATATTTCCTTTTAAATTATGTCAAGCAGAGTGAGCTTTCCCTGTGATTTCTTTATTGTGTGTTGCATTGATGTATGAGTGTTTTCTTTAATAATTTATGGTAATGTTTACAGAGGCCGCTTTTTGTTTTGTTTCAATGTGTGCAGTGACTTCAGCAGCAAATTGCAAGACATTTAAAGAACAAAACTAAAAACTGGTGTTATGAACCGGACAGGACAGAAACGTTCCAGATGAAACAGAATAAAATGATCAAAGAAGTGGTACTGTTCTGCTCCGTGCATAAATGCGTACACAGCATCTCGCTCACTGGGGAGATGCATCCCATTTCCTATTTCTCACCCCCAGTCCATCCGCTATTATCAGAATGTTAATTTTCAAGACCCCGCCCACCTGATCTGTGGATTAATTGCAGTGCCCACAGTTGTAACTGTGGCCGGTGCATCACTAACTCACTTGTTACGGTTCTGTTTTCAGCATCAGCTGATGCACAAAGTTCAGGTATCAGAATTGGTATCAGGAACAACAAACCAAACGCTGGCTCTAGATACAGCCTCTAGATACAGCATTGTTCATAAGTTTCGTGGCCACCATAGGTTCTCCTACACACCTGGAAGGGGAGGGTGTTTACTATAAGCGATGCACTGTAGCGCAGAAAGAAATTTTTAGATAAAGAAATCTGCATTTCAGGCCATTTAAAATAACACAGGCTTTTTAAAAAATGCACAGTGTATGTCTCTGAAATGAAGTATTGTGGATATGATGCACACATGCACATATGCACACAAATATATGCTTTAATTCTGTGTAACTATATCATAGTATTTTTACTGTGTCAATTTAGATCTCCAGGTTGATATTGGAGGATGGGTTAGAAGGTGGCAGAGTAACATGTGGAGGTTAGAGCTGTTCTCTCTCTCCAGCAGTCAGGTGCACCTCTGCTCCTGACCTACAGGCAGTCTTTGCTCTTGATCCCTGCCTCCCACTTTAACTCCACATCAGGACCTCTACACGCTCCTGGACAAGTCTGATGTCTGCGGTTGCAAGCAACGTAGGTCTTACAAAACACTCATTACAGTGTATGCATAGCACTCACAACCACATGCACGCGCTCATACTTTATACTTGAACACACCACAGAGCACATCCCCTGGCCCTAAGCCAGCATGTAATATTGATGATGCGATGTGGTATGCCTCATTACAGACACACACAACCGTGCTCCTACTCAACTATTGATGGGCCTGGGGCTTTCTTCACCTCTCTGGATCCACCAGGAGTAATGTTAAGGCACAAAGTACCAGCACACCACACCACACAACGCACCAAAACACACATTCACAAACACAAGACAGGCTTTGCTGACAAGTCTCTCTCTCTCTGTCTCTCTCTCTCTCCCTCTCTCTCACACACACACACAAAAACACACAGTTATGACTACTCAGTAATGGAAAATGAATCTTTCGTGACAATCCATTCAGCAAAAATAAGATCACAAATAATTAGTAGTAAATCAGAAAGCCTGTTTTCCATCTACGCTTATCCATGTGCAGAACATTAGGTTACTTGTTTTCTCTCAACAAATCTCAGTTTGATTATTTTTTCAGCTTCTTCTGACCACCTTGCAGTCAAGACAGGAATAGAATAGGCTCCTGGTCAGTGTGTGAAATACCCAGTGGTGTCTCCTTTATCTTGTGCTCCAGTTTTATGCAGGTCTTACACAGACTCAATACGCAATATACAAGGTCTGAGTCTGTATTTTAAAAAGACTATAACCAACCATGATGTCGAAGCTGAAAAAAATCTGATGCTTTTCAGGTTGTACAGGGTAACGTTCGGTTTTAATGTTTGATGGCATTTCAGACCATTTGCAACAGCGCCACTCATGGACGAAGGCCTTACCAGAAACAACCAGGTATTCAACAGCAATATAAGAGAAAACACCACTACAGTTTTTCTGTATTCAGATGTGTGAATACATTTTTTGCTATTTGAATAATGAATACTGGACATTTTAAAAGACAAATAATTTGTTAATGTGTTAATCATGGGGCTTTTAGACCGAGACCCCCTGTTCTTCACCCCATCCTCCTAGCATTACCTAATGCTGGCTATTGGTACCCAAAACCTTAAAGGCAGGGGTCAGCAATCTTTACTCTCAACAAAGTAGTTTTTGCACAATTTAGTTGACAAATTTTTAATTTGGGGTATGGGCTACATGTTTTTACAAGTAGAAAATGTTAGAACACTTTAAGCCTACCATGATGATAAACAAAAATTTAAATTAAAAAAAAATAACCATTATTTATTTCAATATAATTTTTTTTGTTAAAGCTACAGGTTGCTGACCCCTGCTTTAAGGTACTGATCAAAATAACCCAATGAATATTTCTGAATGACTATTTTGCTTGCAGCAAATCACTGCAAATGTTCTTCAATTTAATGCAATGTGTGGTTGGCCCAGTAACACAGCAGTTACAGATCATACAGTCTGTGATGTGGTCAAGCTTGAGTTGACAGTTCAGCACATTGAGATGCCACCAAAACATTCAAAAGTATGATTATACCACACACCTCTGGTTCTGATGAAATTAAACGCATAAATGCTGAAGGATTCTTTCAGTAGTGCTTCCATTCACATGATGAATGATCAAATGAAAGAGGAAAAGTATCAAATTAAATACTCTACTGGTATTGGTATCACTTTAAGGGTACTGGTATCATAATTTTTTTAAATGATACCTTGCCCCAGTATCACCTGAGTGCATCACCTCCATCCTGAATGCTGTAAACACTTCCTCCGTATGGGACAAACAAGGTACTAGAAGAAGACAGCGAACAGACGTTTAAAATTTGATAAGATACTAGAGTACGGTTTTAGACTAGTCCCAAAGCGGTGTGTGGTTGCTGTTAGAAATGAAAGCACCTGAGGTAGACAGGGAATCCTTTTTTTTCTAGTTGTGCCTTTCTTTATTTATAGTACAAGCATTGAGGGAGCAGCCATGATTGATATATGTTTTTGGTTGACTCCTTCAACAAGAAGCAGGTCTATTAAATAGAGAGAAACGGACCAAAGTGCTGCTCACTGTATGCTCTGTCAGCAATCATATTAAAGACATGAAAAATAGGCCCGGTGGCACTCTAAAAGCAACAGTAATGTCTCCTTGAGGTGCAGAAAAGCATGGTTGGCACTGTGGTTGGCAACGCTTGGTGGCATGAGCTCACTCTTAGAAAACAGCATGGTGAGGGATTAGGCTGGAGCTGGCCTGGAAGTCTGCGAGCTCCGAGAGAAGACCTGATTTACGTTGCTGCCTAGTCCACTTGCACTGAAGCCCCTGTGTGGTTGGCATGGCCTGAACAGCTCCTTTCTGCTCTTTGTGTACAAACACACCCGCCGGTCTTTACCACACCCACATTCATAACCTTTACTTAAACAAGTCTTGGAAAAACATTTAGAAAGTGCCCAAGACTGGAAAGAAATGCAACACACTACAAACGAGATACTGTAGCAGAAAGTATTATCAATGAAATCCCCATTTTTTTTTCCAAGTGAACCAGGAGGACGCCCTTTTTTGTTTCCAAATGGATGGAGGTTTTCCTGGCAACAATCTGGATAAAGATAGCCGACCATCTGACCCATATCCCACTGGCAGACACACACGTGCCCCAGAGAGGACCAGGAAATGGAGGCCAGACCATGGGGAAGCTATAGTTCCATCTGTTTCCGCGGCCATGCCAATGTCGGGGTGCCACTTCACTCTGAGCTTCCTGAATCGGTTCAAACTGTCAGTCACCTGAGCATGACACCACGAGGGATAGGCCGCTGTTTCCTCCAATAAGGAAGGGGAAGGACTGGCCCTTTAAACTGACCATAAGTTCAAGAACGCAGACAAAACTGAATCTCATTAAGTATGAATGCCCCTGTTCAGTTTCAGATGATTGTGTGGGAAGTGTGTTTCTGCACATATATGTGTCATGCGGTGTTCCAGTCAGGTCTTAGAGGCATCATTCCATTGCGTAACCTTCTGGCACCATCCTGGCCTGCCGGCACTGCCATCTGCTGCTGTGAAACACTAGATCACAGTCAACCTATCAGCCACTGAGCTTCTACAGGTCCGCTTAACGGCAACATCTCCAACATTTTTTTTTTGCAGAGGGCTCGATGAAAGCAATTAATCTCTCGGGACCAGTTTACAGGTCCTTTCGCGATCACTGCCAGGGATTATAACGCGCAGACTATTCTTGTTCTTGGTCCAATTCGCTCTGTTGAGGTTCTGCTCTGTTTACCAAGGAGGGGAGTTGAAGCCTTCCTGCCTGCCTAACTTGGCTTCACCCCTGCAACAGCCGTGGAGAAAAACAGGAGTGAAGAGGCAGTTCTGTCACACACGTCCTGTTCCTCACACATAATCTGCTTCAGAATCACACTTCATTGTGCTGCTCTCATACGATGCAATGTATGTGTGTGGCTGTTTACATTCTTATTAGCCCGAGTGTCACATGCTTGAACACGAGGAAGCCGGTGTGTAAGTTTCTACACAAGAAGAAGCCCCAGTTTATATCTTCCCAAGAGTATAAGAATTGAGTTTTTATGCTTTGAGAACTTGTTCTTCCCCTTTGTTATGATTTCTTGGAGTAGCACCATTTGCATCTGCAAGTAATCTACAAGACGTATTATTCTGCACACAATGCACTATGCTTTTCAGTCAGTGATGTGCCAAAAGGTTGACATTTGACTTATGAGGAAGATACAACCCCACTGGGGAGGCACATCCAGTAATCTGCAAGGCCAAATCAGTGATGACAGAACATTTCTTCATACTTTCGAACTGAACATTGCATGTTCAGAAGAAGCACGTCATGCTGTGACAACTCAAAGGCTATTCTCTTTACCTGATATTGGCTTTGATAGCAAATCATCTCTCTGGGCTTTTAACATTATTCATTGGTTCATTGTACAGAGGCCTCAAACAGCACACAGATGCCGTCTAAGTCTGCTATGAGACTCTAAATGGGTTTGACAAGCTACAGTTCTGTTATGTGGACCTCATTTTCATCAATCTTGATGAAATCTTAAAAGAATCAGAGGAGAAAGAAGAAAGAAGCACTCTAGGTTTAAGACCAAAAGACAGCTGGATAAGAAAAACTAGCCAGCTGAAGATTTTATCAGTTGACCAGTAGCTGTTAAATCAAGCCATTAGTCGACTAGTCATTGCATTATATGATATTAAAGGGACAGTTCAAAAATGCAATTTTGGTGTGAGTTCTGGAGATATCAGCTGTCGAGATGCCTGCCTTCTCTTGAGTATGATTGAGCTAGATGACACTCAGCTTGTGGTGTTCAAAGCACCAAAAAAATACATTTAAAAAAACTCAACAGCAATGCTCCTTTCCAGAAATCATGATCCAGTTACTCATGATAATCCACCTTTAATCCACCAAGAGGTTTCATGTAGGTACTACCTTCTTTCTGCAGTAGAATCTACTGGAACTACTTTCTTTCTACTAGAGAGAAAGTAGTTCCTGCATGAAACTGCTCACAACAAGGTCTGGGTCATGATTTCTGGGAAGAGGCAAATTAAATGTATTTTTTGCTGCTTCAAGCGCCATAAACTGAGTACCATTTAATCCTATTATATTCTCTAGAAGGCAGACACTACAGCCAGTATCTCTAAAACTCTGCATCGCACACAAAAACAATCTAGAGGGCGTAATGTGTCTGAATTTAAGGAAAACTGTCTCTTTAAGGTCCATGTTGCAACAATCCTCCGGGCCAAATGGCACAGCACCACTCTCGAATAGAGTATGGTAGGTGTTTTTTTCTCGAACTAATGAATAAATGAAAACATGTTTTCGTCACTGACCAACAGTTTATCCTAATATTAGGGGGGAGTCCTAAAGAAAACATTGGAAAACTGAAGCAGCGAGCAACAGAATGCTGCACAATTACTCATTAAAGCCATCGACTAAATATTCAGAATAAAGGGAAGATCATTCAGCATGAGATGCATAATTGGTGGTTGCTGTAAAGGGTTATATTGTAATAAGGTTCAGGAACACCATGATTCTTTCCCTCTGTCGCTTGGTGAGTGCCAGGACTGGAGAGTGAGCTGTCCTTATGATCAACACCATGTGTTCTGCAGACAGAGAAAAGGCTTCAGTCATCCAGCCCTGACAAGCAAAGCATCCTCCTTTACTTATTAGAGCCATGCTGAACATGCTAACGCACAATTACAAGGCAAAGTGTTTAACATGAAAGCCATGTAACAGAAAATACAAACAGTTTTAATGCAAACAAAGCAGGTTA
>JAJHUR010127622.1:1051-11873 GCA_027495735.1 Lutjanus campechanus
TTTTAGATTTTGAAGGATTTTAACACGTTCATTTCATAAATTACATATATTTCGTATATATAAATCCTTAAAAATTAAATTTTCATTAAAACAAATGAAATTATAAAGTTAATTTGTTTTATTTTTTCCCACTGACCACCTCTGTGTCGCCTTGTTTTGTTGGTCTCATGCTGAAGTTGTGTCTGCTGCTTCTTCCAGCAGGTCTTTGTGCTGCCCATGTGCCAGCCTCCTCCCTCTTTGTGTTTCTGACAGATGCAGCAGCTTCAGCGCGAGCTGGACACACTGCACCGGCCTCAGAAATGTTTTTTCACCCATCGTCTCTCGGACCTCTCTGACAGAGAGAGAGACAGCAGCTTCAGCGCGAGCTGAATGCGGAACAACAAACTCGGGCTGCACAAGCGAGCATGAGGCAGTCAGTGGGTCAGAGAGGAGAAGAACGCACATTCACCTTGGTCCCCTGCACCCCCTCATGGGTGCTTTGTGTCTTCTGATTACTAATCCATAATCTTAGCTTTTTTTCAAGTCTTGTAGAAAATTGCCAGAATGAATTTGAAGGAAAAAGACATTATTTCCAAACATGACATCAAAATGTAAAATTGGCAGAGCATTTACAGAAAAGAGTGTCAGGAAGGACTCCGATCCCTCTCTGTGTATCTCTCTCTCTCTTTCTCACTCTCTCTCAAAGACATACACATACACACACAGCCACTTTGGGTCAGTGTGTGGAGGCTGCCAGTGATGTATAGCTCTAATAAAGCTGTGACAGTGGCTTTGAAAGGATGAGACTGTGCTCAGCACACACACAAATACACACACACCTGTAAAAAAAAAAAAAAAAGAACATGTGTTGGTTGTGCCTGTGTGCAGCTGTCTGCCACCCCCTCACCCAAACACACACACACACGCACACGCTGTCAACTACACCCTTACAATTACCAGCCATAAATATAAAAGCATGATAATAGGGCTGCACATCGTGTCAGGCCTCAATCGATCTGCATTCATTAATGCATAAGCACCAATTAAGTGGCTGAGTAACGGAGGGAGAGCCAGAATAACAGAGAGAGGGAGAGAGAGAGACAGAATGGAGAGGACACATAAAAAGAGGTAAAACGGTGAAATGGCAGGAGAAGGTTGAAGAAAGAAAAACTGTCTCTGGATATGTAAATAGAAGTTGTCTGACGTCTTCGTGCAGCACTTAATGCCAGCCACATGATGACATCCTGTTATTGCATCATCAATTCCTGTCCAGTCCACTGTCTTGACATGACAATGATACTCCTCCGGTTTTCTGTCCCAGTTCTTTTCTCTTTTTGTCTTCCTCTCTTTCTCCATATCTATTTTTTTCCTCTGTCTCTTTTTCATCTCTCTTTCATTTTCTCTCCCTTCTCTAACTTTACCCTCTGCTTCCTGCACTTCTTGTCTCTTTTTTTTCCCTGCCATCTCTGTCTTTACAGACTGATGTAGATGGACGTGGTGAAGGATACGTCCATAATGGTGAGTCTGTCTGGGCCTGTGACACCCTGTCTTTAAAATGGCCAAGTTTCCTATAGTGGAAGTTTTCTGAAGTCTGTAACAAAGTTACTCCAGGGTCATTCGGGAGATGGGTACACAGCAAAAAAAGCAAACAGGAAAATAAGTGTTCCCGGGGAAAATCAAGACCGACATCACTGGATATAAGACAGGGTGTGTAGATTGGATCTGAGTAGTCTTATTCCATACGGAGACACCCATGTCAAAGTGACATGGGCCTTATCTAACAAAAACTCACTATGTTTGTACAGATTGTGGACCTCTACAATCTAACCTCTTATAGCACTGTCAGCACTTCCTTTTGTTGTATCAGAATAAAGGCTTACTGCCTCCTTTAAGGGATAGTTTGGATTATGTGAAGTGGGCTTGTATCACTTATCAATAGTCAGTGTATTATCTGCAGTAGATGGAGGTCGACTCGCCCCCAGTTTGAAGAAGCAGCAGGAGTACTGGTGTTGGAAGCTAACCTGACACAGCAGATTGTTTGTTACACAGAACCTTCTGGGAAGTCATCCTTAGAAACTGTTTGGAAAAGGCCAGGCACTTTCAGAAAAACACTTGGCAGGTAATTGGATGAACCATCATCTCTATCATGTCTAACATGGGGTAACTTCAACCAATCAGTTCAAACTCTTGCTGAACTCGGTCGGGGGATGAGTTTAAACATCTTGACATTGAGTATTAACATTTTTGCAACTTGCTAGGAACATTAATTGGCAGTGTTCCCCCAGTGTGTTCATAGAAAACATATTTTGGTCGGCATTACATTTGTCACAACATATACCTTCTGTTGCAAATTAGTTGTATGCAAATGCAAAAGTAGTAGTCGCAGCTCGCTGGAGAATGAGATTAGTACAGTAGTCTACAGCAGTACAGTATTTTCAGGATGTTTCTTCAAAGTGCATTCAGCATTCTGCTGGTATAGTTTTGCCTGATACACGGGCAAATTATGAGACAATGGGCTCCTAGGCACAGGTTTCTAAAAGATGGATCAGTCGTTCTAAGAAACTGTTTGGAAAAGGGCAGGCACTTTCAGAAAACACTTGGCAGGTGAGTGGATGAACCATCTGTCTATCACGTCTAACACAGGCTAACTTCAATCAATCAGATCAAACTGGGAGAAGAGCGAAAACATCTTTTCCACGGAGAAAAGCCTTCACTGCTGTTCTTTGCTCTTCTCTCAGTAAAGAAATACTCCCCAGTTCTGATGTAACTGATGCTATCACAGTATCTACGTTAACCTCTTCCGGAGCCACCACTGTTTGATTGAGACGAGTCACTTCCATGGATGCTTCTCACCGTCATCACACCTAAAATCACGGCCGTATGTGCCAGTAGTCCCTCCTAGGACACAAAGAGATAACTTGAAGCCCAGCAACACAGATTGTCGCTTGATCTCATGAATCTAGGTGCCTCACAAGGTAAATGTACTGCTACAGCAAAATGTATTCTAGCCACCTCAAAAAAAAAAATTATAATTCTATTCTCCTAAATTTAGGGGGAGCTCAAGTATCAAAGCATCAAAACTGAAGATGCAAATGTTTTCTTTCTGTACAAATCTTTATTTTCTTGTGTAGGTTCTGAAAATCAATAGTAGACTAATAGTAAAGCACTTGTCAATGTGCATGTTTATTCTCGCATAACAATCTGATCATTTATGTCTCATAAATACAATAGTTTTTTCTTTCTGCTCCTTCTTATTCTTTCTCACGGAAGAGCGATTTTAAAAACTGTAACGGTGAATCATTTTTGTTTCTTTTGTTGTCCTATGCTAACTAAAGTTTGTATGAATTGAAATGTATTGACATGATAGTATTCATGTATGCACATGCATGTGTATAGCACCCTCCCACCACCCAGCATTGAAGGGCTCCCCTGAAAGCCGCGGTGTGATTTGAACACTGGCAGCAGTAGACCAGAGGGTGATATTTGGCTTATATAACTGCAGTTTCCTGCCAGTAAAGGCTCTCTGACAACAAAGTAAAGTGATGAAAATATACAGAATAAAGCGCTCACTTAAACTGATCTAGAATTTTTAGGTGCTTAAAATACATTTTGCTGCTGACCCTGTCCACAGCAGTACATTGCTTAGCTTCCTACACTGGTACTCCTGCTGCTTCTACAAACGGGGGGCGTGCCGACTGCATCTACAGTAGGCAGTACACTGATTATCAATAAGTATCTCATACAGCCCCACGTCAAAAAGTCTGGAATATCCTTGTAATGGTAATCCATTTATTTATTGCTGGAAAGACATGCAGTAAGTCTTGAGTTGGTATCAGCAGGATCTTTACTCATCAGCATTAGTGTACTGCAGCAAATGAACACAGCAAAAACAGTAGGGTTCCTGCTGAAACAATGCTGTTTCACTGACAGCACTGCTGCCAAATTGTGATCAATAAAGCAATATTACGCACAGAGGATTATAGTGGTGCTCCGTCTTACTGAATGCTGTGGAAACTGTGTAAATCTGGTGACGCTGGTTCAAAATCTTAATGACCTGCAGACAGTCACCTGCTGCCAGCGGTTTCAAGGAGGAAACTAGTTTCTAGTAACATATTTTTGCATTTGGGGGAAAAATCTTTTCCTGCTGAACAGGCTCTCTCATTATTTCGAATCTGGAACATCTGTGCTGGCCAGGAGACTTTATGTAGGTCAACTCTGTGTGTTTATTTTGCCGGTTTTGACTAGCTTTTTGATTTCCAGATGTCTAATCTTTGTTGATGCACCTTTTGAGTAGATATTGTGGAAATCTACAGTTAATGCTTTCTAGAAATACAGACACTCATTAACCACCCTGCAACAAGCATATTTTTTTCCATTTGGGATGAAATTTGTACATAAATGGAATGAAATTGAATATATTAATAGTAGTTTCCTCTACCATTGTCTTGTTTTTAATGTAATTTTTCATATAAGTTTAATTTTTATTTTGAAAGTATGCTTTACAGCTTCCTGTCACTCCGCTCTGTGCTATGTTTACTGCTGCCTTGGAGTACAGAAGTGACTGACAATGTGCTGTCAGGTTTATGTAGCACAATAACTTGACTCTCTCTCGGTTGTTCATGATGTTGCTCTGTTTTATCGATTTAAGTGTGTTTATTGTAATGTGATGTTGGCAAAAACTCATTTTACTCCTTTTTAACCTCACCAAGTGTGAAGCTAACTGACTAGCCCAGCTAGCTCTCTGTATTACCGTGAACACACAGTTATACGTGGTCACTGCAACAGTTGTCAAGTATTAAAACAGTAACACAGAAAGTATGCTGATCTCATTTTAGCCCTTAAATTGTTCAGCTAATTAAGGCAGAAAATGGCGAAAAATGTCAATCAGTGTTTCCCGAAGTCTAAGTCAACATCCTCACACGTCACATTTTGTCCACAACTCAAAGATATTCAGTTTACTGTCAAAGGGGAGTAAAGAAAGCAGAAAATACACATTTTAGCTGTAATACAGGAGCAAAAGTGACCAGGCAGCCGCCATTTTGGGTCCGGTTTCCAACAAAGCCTCAAACTCAAATCAAACTGTCAAACTAAGCAGTGCTCAGGATGCCATTTCTCCACTATTTCTTTCCATAGCAAAAAGTTGCTTGTTGACATCTAGTGAGGCAGGATAACATATATTGCACCTTTAAGCACCTTTTCAAAATGGTCTAATGTGAGGCTCTAATCCAGTTCAAAAAGATAGAAGTTAACTTGAAGGGCAAACGACCCATTACGCTCACCTCTATCAAAGTGCCATTTTCTGCTATATTACAATAATGACAATAGGACTGTCCATCAACAAGCAGTTTTGTCATCTGGTTTTGCTTTTTGTAGAAACTGAATCCGATGTGAACCTGCTGTTGTGCTGCTGCTGTGTGGCCTTCTCCACACTCGCACTGGTCATCAGTGATTTATAGTTTAAGTGTGTATACAAAGTGTACCGTCAGTTGGATGGATTTTTAGAAATCTAATTTAGTAAGGAGCCTGTCTCCTGTAGATCTGTTGTTCTCTGTTTAAAGGGCTATGAAAAGATTGCATCTGTAGCTCAAAGTTAGAAAGAATATTTGCTTTGTTCCTGTGTAAACACAGAATTAGATGTTACTGTGCAGGAGGTGTGTTGTTCTAAACTGTAGTAATTCTGTTGAGTTTCAAAGGAAGCAGTCTGTGAGTCAGTAATTAAAACCAAGCAGAAATGATGCAGAGAGATGACGGCAGCCAGAGCAAAGGTCCGGAGTTTACTCAGCTATTTAGGCTACATTATAGACCGGGACACAAAAACACATCTCACAAATATCAAATTGTCATATCTCCACCAGTCTTCATCAATATTGCCTCAGGGAGCAACATCATTAATTTGAGGAGAGCAGTGGGCCTTCGCCTTCTCCCATCATATTTCTTCTTTAGTGAAAGGCAAAACACGCAACTATGAATCAGTTGCCAAATGTCAAACCACACCAAAAGAGAAAAATTAATTAAGATAAGTCAGTTGAGAACTTCAGTGAGAACAGATGGTCCTATGATTTTTAATAGCATTTACATCCAACACCAAAAGAAACTAGATCAATAAATTATTTGATACTAAAGAAAATAAGCTTATCATGAGATAAAATAAAAGACTTCATATTACTCTTTCAGCTTAACAAAATGATTCAAATAGATCTGCCTTTGTTTTATCATTGCTGTATAACTTGTGAAAAAAACTGGCACCTCAGACCAGCGTTGAAGTCATACCATGATTCTCAAACAAATCGTGTCAGTCCTTCATGTTATGGCCTCACAAACAGCTCTCAGCACTCTGCAGCTCTACCACAAGTTTCCCTTTGTAAACACACACACTTTTCAGAATTTTCAAAATGAAAAATACATATTTCCCTCTGGCCTGTAGTTGAATTTATAAATCAAGATAGTTTGAGTGTGAGCTGCCAAGTTTTGGATATATCGACTGTAGAGATGTCTGCATTTTTTTTCAAATATGATGGAACTAGATGGCACTCAGCTTGTGGACCCATAGCGCCAAAGATAAAATTCAACGGCAACGTCCCTTTCCAGAAATCATGACCTGCTACCTGCGACCTACTCAAAATAATCCACAGACTTTGTTCTGAGCTGGAACTACTTTCTTTATACCATACAGAAAAAGTAGTTCCTACATGACAAATGTGCTCTCATCTGTAAGTTTGTAAGTTTTTACATACATTGAGTATTTGTGTGCCCTTTTGCTAATTATAGCCCTGGCTTATTTTTTTTTTTTTTTCCAGAATTACTACCTTGCTTTTTCAGTTTAGTAGCTGTCAGACCAGTCATGGAAGTTGTTGTTTTTACTTTAAACATTGGCACTTGTTCTGTCTGCACATAATTGCCTCTTGAGTAAAACACCCACCAGCCACTCTAAATGTATAGACAGATGGCAGATCCACCACTCGAGCTGCAACAATTAATTGTTTATAAAAATGAATCAACTATCTTGATTCTAGCTAATCGGTTTGTGTCCTTTTTTAAGAAAAAGAAGTCCAAATTCTCTGATTTCAGCTTCTTAAATGATATTTGAGGACGTCATCTTGGACTCTGAGAAACACTGATCAACATTTTCTGACATTTTATGGACCATATAATAAAAAATAAAAAATAATTGTGAGTGGGCTGAGGATGAAATAGGTTGACATGCTGCTACTTTGAAAGTCACTAATTGGGCAGCCTGAACAACTAAAGCCCATGTTCCCTAGTCCCCAAAATCCACAACTGTTTTCTTAGGTGCACTACTAACCAGACAGGATATGGCAAACCCAATACCCTCCACTGGTGGAAATATAATAAGAAATACTTTTAACAGCAGCAGGTTTCCAGAAGCAATAAAACATTCAGCAACTTTGCAAGGCAGGTGCCAGAACCGACAGTAAATACAAAATTAAGGAGCTGAACTGAAACTGAGCAAAACTGTTGATCAAGAAACTAGTTTAAAGATCAGAGTTGGACTTGGTCTCACTCTGCTCTTCCAAGCATGCAGGAGAACCTACAGCGGCTGCGAATCTCGTGGAAAATGCAAAAGTTCGTATCTCGAGCCAGTGTTTGGTTTGTCATTTCTGAGCAAGAAACATGACGGTGCAACATGGAAGAGGAACCACTTCTCCTGTAGATAGAAAGGAAAAGGACTCATTTTAAGGTAACAAAAGATGCAATGACTCCTATTTTCAGGTGATTATCCACTAATGAAAATCTGTTTCTTAGTATTATATTCCATTTCTGCCACATTTTGACAATAGAGCCCTGTAAAGCTTACCCTTACACAGATTTTAAAAGGGCCAATCAGAACTGAAGACACAATCTGATGAAACATGGGATTTTTATAAATCTCTTTCTCTGGATTGACAAGATCTCTCCAGCAAAACTGCAGATGTTCAGCAGATGTTCTTGCTCTGCCATACCATGCCAACTACACACTGGGAGTGGACATATGGAGATACGGACAGGGATGATTTGTGTGACTAACAAACTGAAAGACTCTTTAATGCTACACACACTTAATGCACATTTTTGAAGGCACATGCCTGCACATTAATGCACTGCTAAGATTTCTAAAAAGCCTGATTTCAGCTCCATGTTTTTACTTTCATTCCAAAAACTGAAATTAGGTTCCCTCTGACTTCTAGAAGCAATAAAATATTCACATTTTTGTAATTATTGATCTAAGAATGCAGAGAAAATTCTAAGTGATTAAGTAAAAACACTGCTTTGGGCAAAAAGAGCAGTTGGCAAGAAATGTAAATGTTCTTTCTTTTGGATCTTGTCTACAGTCCTAATGACTCACTTTTGTGAGGTCTTTGTAATAATCTTGTTCAATTTGAAAACAATGAATATTCAAGGAATACTTTCTCTCACACCTCCTCTCTTTCACACATGAGCGCAAACCAGCGCAACTTTCTATAATGTTCTGCCAAAGTGAAGGAGACGGAGCACAGGTTGATTGGATAAAAATGAAACCAAGCATCTGGCTCGCAGACTCTGTGTTATTGTGCGCATGTGTTGTATGTGTGAGTGTATGTGTGTGCGCAGACAGTGACATAAACTGTAAAAACAAAAGACGGAAGGCTTCATCTCAGTTACCACTCAACCATACAACACGCAAACAACGCACAAACACACTCTCCAACGTAGTAATGTATCCATAATTTATGTTCATACGACATTGGAATAAATATGCTTTAACAAGTATGTTTAGTATTTTTCTTTGTCTTTCCATCCTTCACTTAGGAAGGAATCACATCCTTCCACTTCTGACTGGATGGATGATTTTAATGGACGAGTCACCACTACGGTCACCACCATAATTCCCCTCCAACTAAATCCATTAAACTGTCACATCAGACAAGACGAGCAGTCGTATAATAAGAGCTGAAAGGTGGGCTTTTATATTTTTGGATTTTTTTTTTTTTTTTAAAAGAACCAAAAGGAAATTTTAACGACGTTGGCTGACCAATGAATATCACTTAAATGATGAATTGTATATATGCTTACCATGTTCTAATTTCCATAGGTGGTGAATCAAGATTACAATGTGTGATATTACACTCATGCTTACTGAGTATTCATTTCATTAAGGTTTCAGTCAGGACTTTATGCTTAAAGCATCTTCTCAGATGCACTCTCATGGCCAACATGGCCTGCCTCGATTATCCTTCAGGCCCAAAAAAGACAACAACATGCTAATCTAAATCTAAAACCATATTTTTTTCTAAATGTGAGTTGTGCTGTAAGTACTGCTGTGGTGCTCAAAAACACCTTTTGAAGCTCCCTGTCTCATCTCAGAATTGACCACATTTTTACTTGGTCACAGACAAAGACGACTCTGGACTTTATTTTATGAGCACAACTGCAGGGAAATCACTGAACTACCTGTGAACTCTCTGATTTATTTGTTCACATCATTGCTGTGATTTGATGTCAAACTTCCTGCTTCGGACACGAGCAGTAACTAGACTCATTTCTGCTTTTACATTTTTGTTAGAGTTAATGGCTGTCATCCCTCCCAGCCCAAATTCAAACTAGGGCTGGGTAAAATATTGATATTATATTAATTCTGTGATATGAGATAAGATATAGTCTTAGATTTTGGATATTGTTATGTGATGATATGGTTTAAGTGTTGTTCTTTTTCTAGTTTTAAAGGCTGCATTACAGTAAAGTGATGTCATTTGAATTAACCTGACGTTCTAGCGGTTCTGTTTTGTTGTATTTGCCTTTACCCACTTAGTCATTATATCCACATACTGATGATTATTATAATATCTAAATTTGTTAATATTTTGTGAAAGTGCCAATATTTATCACTACAATATGTTGCAATATTGATTTCAGGGTAATTGAGTCAAAAATATTGTGATATCTGATTTTGTCCATGTCACCACGCCCTACTTCAAACACATTCTAACAAAGTAAGTGTGGGAATGTGGTTGTCTGGGAGACAAAGCTTCTGTCATAAAATTTGACCCTAAACCCCAAAGAGTTCATCTGCAAAACAGCGTCCAAAAGAAAACACACAGCTGTGTGTAAATTCTGCAGTGCCACACTTACTGAGACGGCTGGAACCATATCAAACTTTTATCAGCACTTAGAAAGGAAGCATGCAGAAAGGTAAGCTCAGTGTAAATAATGCTAGTAGAGCTGCAACAATTATTCAAATAATTGATCACTAATCAATTATTGAATTAATTGCCAACTATTTTGATAATCCACTCATCCATTTGAATCATTTTTTAAGACAAAAAAAGTTCAAATTCTCTGATTTCAGCTTCTTAAATGTGAATATTCTCTGCTTTCTTTACTCCTCTAGCTAGCTGTCATGTTTTTGCTTGTGATAAACAATGACAAGACACACCACATAAAGCTATGTAGCTAATATATAAAGTTAGATTGATGTTAGATGAGCATTAGCTAATGTCAGCTCTGACATAAATGCTACACACTGCAGTACCATTTCCTCACTCGGGTGAAAGAGCTAAAGACTGTCTTGACTCGGTGTCGCCCTGCCGCAGTCTTGGCCTTGAATTGGTCTCAAGCCCTCAGAGTCTTGGTTTTGTCTCAGACTCGATACACTCTAGTCTTGGTCATGACTTGGTCTCCTTTTAGGTGGTCTTGACTACAACACTGGCTGTAACTATTCAGCTACAAGTGCGCTCCTGATGCTGCATTCCAGACATCTCTGAACGTGAACATTTCCAACATCCTACAGAAAAAGTACAATGAGACACCACTTAAAACTACACTGACTCCATGAGAAAACAGTCGTCTGATGGCACAGAAATATGGC
>JAJHUR010127624.1:1506-13249 GCA_027495735.1 Lutjanus campechanus
TGAGGCCTGCTAAGGATTGATGTGCCCGAGTCTGGGAGCAGCCTGGGCCGGCAGCCCACGACCTGCGACACAGCCCCATCACTTTTATGACATCTTAAGGAATCTTCTTTTTAATACAGCCCATTACTGCTGACATACAAATCTTCCCCAACGTGGCCCCATCTATGGCCTGATCAATTTTTACACTGCTGAGCCGTCCCCTTTCCCCTCATTTTGTCATCTCAAAATTCATATTATATAGGATTTTCTTATGGGAAAAACTGCAATAAAAATATGTTACCAACCTGAAGATGCGCACAAGTCAGTACTTGGCTGTTACTTAAAAGCTTCGGAGAAAATAAAATTTGTTTCTGTAGTAAGCAGAACTGTTTAAATGTTATTTATTTTTATGTTCCTAAGAAAATATATTGTGAAGTGCAGCATTGATTTAGAACATAACCACGTCTCGATACGGGTTGGAGGGGCTGAATTTATGAATCCTTTGCACAACTCCTTTAATTGAATTTTCCAAATCTCTCACCACACACAAATAATCAATACCTACTGCTGAGGGAAACTTGCCTCAGAATTATTAGGGCCTTTCTTTTTCAATTTTGTAGTCATCAGCACATACAGACGCTGCGGGTATTTGTAATGCCGTGACTATACCCAGAGGATTTATGTTTGCCCCAAGCCTGATTGCTCACTGAGAGTGACTTCTTTAGAACGCTTACTGAAACTTTTGTTAACCTTAAAGGACGGTCGTAAGCGCTTCTCAACACTGCACACTCACTTTGAGGGAAGACGTAGTTTCGACCGTCACAGCGTGAGACGGTAAAAGGGGGATGACAAGGCAGGAAAATGGAGGAGAGGGAAAGAAAGAGAAAGAGAAGAAGATGTGGGAAGAGATGTGGGATTGGAGGATTGGCCTTCAAGGTTTAAATGTCCTCACGGATTTACTGAGCTGCCTTGGTACTGTAGGTGGAGGTCGAGAGGCACCTAAGAGAGGGAAGGACCTGGGGTCTTACTCCAAAGTCTGAACATGCTCTACCTGGTGTGTAATGGCTGCCATGGAAGATTTGTTTTACCATACTTCTGTAATGGCGGGCAATATTCAGTACAAGTCTCTCAAAACCCGCAGTGTGTAAAGTGAGACTAGTGAGACTATGTAATGAAAGATAAAGCAACACATTTTTTCTCTTAGAAATGAAAACTTACATGTTTACAGGTTGAAATGTCCCCTTTAATTGGGACTGCAACTAACACTAGCAATAATTTTCATAGTTGATTAATTGGTGACTGATTGTGTGTCAGTTAATCAATTAATAGTTGTTTGTTTTAAAATGTCGAAAAAGGGTGAGAAATGGCAATCGTTGTTTCCCAAAGTCCCAAAGATGACGTCCTCAAAAAACAAAAACAAAAACACACATTTAAGAAGCTGAAATCAGATAATTTTTACTTTTTTTCCTTACTCAAACTGATCGATAGATTATCAAAATAGTTGTCAGTTAATTTAATAATCAGTTAACAATTGATGAATTGTTGCATCTCTAACTTTAATACACTCAGGAGTTTTGCTGACTTTACCTTTAAGTCCTAGGAACTACTTTTCAAGGAACTGAAAGGTTCTTACCGTCCATCGTTGTCTGTGTTCCACTGTGGTCTAAAGACCTGCGAAGATGATGCAAAGTCTGCTGATGGCTGTTTTTATTTATTTTTGTGCACAACTATACAGAAACAATGATGCCATATGAAGAGCCAGACAAGCATCATTATTTGTGCAATTATGCCTGGACTTCATTGTCGGTCCATCAGTTGTATAATTTCTTCTCTAACTTTGTATCAAAGCACAATGAACAAACACTGAAGTGGCTTTCCCTCCCCCCCCCCAAGCAGGGACTTTTTTGGGTGTGAAATAATGTCCCCGAAACTCAATTTAGACCCTGGTCCCTGCGGTAGAAATGTGGCTAGCTGGTGGTAAAATGTGGTTAGCTCATGTTCGCAAATTTCAGATAGATACTTCAGTGTAATTTAAAACACTGAGTGAGTTTGCTGACTATGACTCTTCTCTACTTATTATGAATAGTCTCTATATCTGCTACAGTCATGTGCTACTATTGTCTGCACATATGTCTCTCCAGTCCAGATGTCCCAGAGGAAAGAGAACAAATGGCAACATTTTCTTTGCAACAGACAATATATGTTTGAACTGTGGCCTTAATTTGAAGGAGGATAAACAGGTGCTGCACTTTTACACCAGCGATATTAGTTTGCACAGATTTGGATATGAATGTGAACGATCTCTAAATCTTTTTAAATACTGTGACTTAAAACAATGTCGGCATGGCTCAGTTGCAGCCCCTAAAACATCTAAAGGTGCCTCAGCATAGTTCTGTAAGATGTTTTCCAGTAAAGTTGTGAGAGTAAAACAATCCAATTAAAAAAATAAAACACCTGACAGTCTCACTTCCTCCACTGAAGTGCTCAACACTGGAGCCCCGCAGGGCTGTGTGCTCAGCCCCCTTTTGTTCACACTGTACGTGCATGACTGCAGCCCCCAGCATGGAGAAAACTGTACTGGAAATCAAGAGTCTTGCAGAGGGTCACACAGACAACAACCTGCTGCTCAACGTCACAGCAGAATGTTGATTTTCAGAGAAAGGAGGCAAAGACGCACATCCCCGTTCACATCAGTGGAGCTGAGGTGGATCAAGTGAACAGATTTTGGTTCCTGGGAATCGACATCACAGAGAACCTGTAATGGACATCACACATCTCCACCCTGGTAAAGAACGCTCAGAAAGGCTCAGCTGTATTTCTTAAGGGAATTTATGAGGGCAAAATTCCCGTGCCCTGGTCACGTTAACTTCTACAGAGGAGCAAATGACAGCATCCTGACTGGGAACATTACAAATTGGCATGGCATGTGCACAGCCCAGTACAGAAAAACCCTACAGCAGGTCACTAAAACTGTCCAGAACATCACTGGTACCCATCTACTTAGCATTAGAGGATACTTAAAAACAACTGCCCACCCCAGCCACAGGCTTTGCATCCTGCAGCCATCAGGCAGAAGATACAGAAGTTTCTGTGTCTGCACACATTCACAGTGGTTGAGGAAACTGTTCTAGTTTGACAGTGACAAAACCAATGATGACCATATTTGATCATGCTTTTATTAATTAGATTTTATCCTTTTCTTTGGTGTTATGGTTTAGAAACAGACACTTCTTGAATCAAATTGTGAAGCGGTCTAGTGAGCTGACTGGAGAATCACAGCAGAGTCCCTGTACTCCAGGCAGTTACAGGGGATTACCAGCTTGATTTTAAATGCTGACTCCCATTACACATCTTCTTTTTGGACAAAGGGTCATAGTCCCAAGATGCTATAATGTTTATTTATGTATTTATTTTAGCCTGCATTTATTTTACCTCATTTATTCTTAGATATATTTATTTTTTTTTGAGTGGAATGTGTTGTTATTTCTTGATTTGATTTAATTTTTGAAGCCTTTGAGTACTTTTATTATGTTTTTTCTTTGTTGGTGATGTTTGTAAATGTGTCAAGACGAATGCTCTGTCTCTCTTTTATTGCAAACCAAATCTACCTATGTGCACAAATATACTGATATTTAAACTTATTTTATCACGCAACCCAAATAAATATGCGTTTAAAAGACTAGACTAGACTATAGATATATAATTCAAACTAATGATGACAAGATAAGAGAACAACCAGCACATGCCGTCTAATCTTATGTCCTCCTGAAGCTTTTTCAAAGAGTCTATCCCCTCTTATATTCAGTGCATGGCCCCAAAGCTTAAAGGCCATAGCAGCGAATCTAAACAAACATTTTACACTAGAGCAGAATCATGCTTCAAGATACCATCAACATCATCTGTCTGGATTTCACGCTCCCAGCAGATATAGGCCAGAAGTCTTCAGCAGCTTTGAATAACAGTTTGTTTACTTAAAATGTGTGTCTCAATGCACATAGAGGGCCAATTCTCTCCCACAGCTATCTGCCTTGACATTGTGAAGTCTGTTGTTGTAAGGAGGCTTATGCAAAACTGATAAATTTCACGGATCCACCATGTGACAAAAAATGTGACATTTCTGTGGTGTGGATCCACAATGCATCCTGTATGTTCAGCTCCCTTACTGGAACTAATTAAAATAATTTCTAACAACCTTATCGGAAAACAAGCTCGTCTCCTGACAATACCCCCTATTAATTTTACACAAGCCACCATTGTATGATTGGATCACAAGAATTGCTCTGCTGCAGGCATAATATGTGCCTAAAATAATCTAATTAATTCTTTCCCTAGGAAATCTACTGACTTGTTTGTGTAACCATAACAAAATGTTGTTTTTCTCCAAAGGTCGCAGAGCACACGATTGTCTGAACAGCCAAAACAAGCGTCCATTGATGCCGTTGATGTTAAACAGAAAAGAAGATCAAGGAGGAAGCAAATCAAATAGTGAAGTCGTAGCGGATGGGGAAGTCCTCAGGAATGAAACAGCCTCGTGACTAAATTTGTTTATCTGCTCGTCTTGAAATGAGCTAAACAATTGGGACAAAAATGTTTTCTTACAGCCGTTTTAAAGACCTAGAGATAAAGTCACAGTGATAACCATCTAAACGGAGGCAGTTTGTGAGGGATGTCATAGATAAATAACGTGAACAAAACAGTCAAAAAGTGGGGGCACCAGGCTTATATCCTGCACATGACTTAACACGGATGTCCGCAATAATAAAACTCCCAAACACGCAAGTTGTCGAATTCACCAAAATGAATGTGCCCTTTGAGAAAATGTTATCGTCAAACATGTGTGTCACTTTTAATCTTGAGTAAATCTTGTGATATCGTTGAACACTAAGCTCTTTAAAACATGGCCATAAAGCCTCTCAGTCATCAATGTGGTAATACCCCAGTAATGTGAAGTAGGTGTGTTTATCTTGACGGCGTAAAAGAATAATAGCACATGAATGTTAAACAATAAAAGGTTGTTTACTCTAACACTGTGTTAGGTTTATTACATTTATTAGCAGATACATTACCTTGACCGTGATGCTTGGGCTCTTTATTTTCTTTCAAAAACACATCTAATCTGGATGCTGAAAAAAAATGACACAAATACCATCATAATTATTTTTAAAGTGAGAACAAATAGAGAGCCTAAACCCAAATTATGAAGCTGTCGTGTTGGTGGCATAAATAACCGCAAGAGGAGCATAAATTCTAACTTGTTGTATCCAGTTGGGTCAGTGAAATATGCAGCAGATAACTCGCATTCAACCTTTTTCTGACTGATTTTCTCACAGCGTTTTGTTGATTTGCATACTTACTCAGTTCCCTGTGCCTCTTTAGCTCAGTCTTCAGGTCAGCAGAAGATCCAGCGAGGAAACGTCCTTGTTCACTGCTGCCCTCTGCTGACTAATTAAAATACAGACTCAAGGAGATAAAAAGGAAAACCACAAAAAACCCCCAGCAGCACACGTGAAATAGTGGAAAAGGGGAAAAAGATAGCTCACAGAATTAGAAATGGATGAAAAAAGTGGGGAAAAAAAAAGCTTTAGTCAGAAAGGAAAAGCCATGTCAGAAGTGAATATTCAGTATGTAATAAAAACCATCAGCTCTCAATCTCATGATGTGATGGAGACAGAGACATTTCCGCCTATTGTAAAGATTTAAGACCAAAGAAAAAGTCTTGCTCACCAAGATTTCCTCCAGCTCTTTCCTGGCCTTGACGAATGCATCTACTGATTGTTCCAGTTTAGATCGCAAGGAGTCCAATCTGGTCAAAGCAAAAGAGATCACGGTGACACTGGGACAATGACATATTCAGAAGTCTACATATTGTAATTCTGACAGTGTGAAATAATTTGAATAAATGATTAGCTGTAACATTAAAACCTAAAAGATGTCTTGTAAGTGTCATATATTGGTTGCTATATAGTGATCAATAGCTCTTGTGGAGGGTAAGGAAGGACATTTACTTAATAACCGTATATAAGAACAAATCTGAGGTACTCTTATTTTCTTTTCATGCCACCTTTTACTTCAACTCCACGACATTTTGGGGGTAAATTTTATACTTTTTACTCAACTATGATTATTTGATGACTTTAGTTATCCGTTACTTTACAAATTAAGATTTTGTGCACACAAAACATACGAAAATTTACAAATACAGCTGAAATTATTAGTCGATTAATTGATCATCTGTGACTATTTTCGATAATCTTCTAACCTTTTTTGATGCAAACTCTCAAGTTTCATTGTTTCAGCTTCACAATTGTGAGGACGCTTCCATTAATGAAGAAAATAATCAAAAAAATAAATCATTAGTTGCCATCCTGCACTGTTAAAATTGAGCTTCGCTTCATGCAACTACAACCATAAAATGCTGGTTTTAAGTTAATGCATGAGTAATAATAATCTAATGATATATTCAGTAGGAACAATTCACAAAAAGATGAATTGATCTATAATTAGAAACAGTTTTGTCCAATGGCATCATAAAAAATGGGGTGATGGAGATGTGCATCTTCTTCTTGAGAGGCCACTTTGTATGAATAGCTGTTGTTGTTTTATTGTGGATTCTTGAATATGTTGTATTTGCATTTTAATATGTTGTGGTTTTGTATGGCTGCTACCTTGGCCAGGTATCTCTTGTAAAAGAGATATTTAATCTCTGTGGGACTTCCTGGTTAAATAAAGTTAAAATAAAATAGAATAAATAAATAAAGTAACAGTCACAGAGTTCTTTTCACTGAATTGACGTGTACTTTTATTACTTTAAGTACATCCTCCTGCTTATACGACATACTTTAAGTAAGTAACATTGTTTGTCTCTCTTTTATTTGTGCTTTATTGTACTTTTTTTTTTTATTGGTTTGGAAGTTTGTCTGTTTTTAGTTTGGCCAGTCTTGGGGTAACTTTTTTCTCCAAATATTATTACATTTATTTTGAAATTTACATTGTGGAAGCATCCAAAAGTTGTTTGGAAAAGTCAGAGTGTACATATATATGATTTGTATGTTCAGAGAGCAGTTAATGAAGCCTAATGTAAAATGCCACTGTATTTCAGTCAAGGTAGTGAATTTGTGGAATAGCTGCAGCGAGGAATTGGAAAAACATGTTTAACAATTAGCAAGTTTAAACAAATGTTTAAGACATGCAAAATTAACAAATATGAAAATGGATGGTTACGGAGAGGCACCGACATGGAAAGACAGGGTAAAAAATATAGGCTACGATTTGTTTTTTGGCTTGTGTTGTTTTGTTTTTTAATGTTACCCTTTGAGAGTAAACAAGATGTATGGTTAAAAGGGGCAGCTTCAGCCTATACCTTTTTCAGACTGTTTATTTTGTTTATTGGGAATTTGAAGAACAAGCTTACTGCTAATTCTATTAGTTATTTTTGTTTATATATATATATGCATAAACCTTTTTAACATGTCAGAAATAAACATGCCTTGAGACAAAAAATTTAAATTACTGCTGTGCCCCAAATGACCCTAATATGACATAACCAAGTGAGTGTTATGGATGTACTGTAAACCGAGCTCATGTAACGTATTAGTGACAGCACTATAAAATTAAAAACTAATGCTTGTCTTGATAGATGGGCCAGACACCAAATGTCTGCCTTGACTAAGGAAATGGTTCTTGTGTTAAGTGACTCTTATACAACTATTTTTAGTGCTATGTAAATCACTGATAATTTGGCCAGTGATGGATCTCCGTCATTCCGTGTCTCCTGTCATTAAATTCTGATATGTCATTATGACCATCAGGAAAGTGTGCCAATTGAAATATAGCAACTCATAAAAAGGGAGTTCTCTGTAACCCTTTAACTCTGTGCTCTGCTTTGGCTCTCAGTGTATTGACAGGTAGCAGTTAAAAAACTTAATTTGCAGCCTGTAATATAAGTGATTAATGAATGTAATTGCAAAAGCTGTGACTTCAGGACTCACTTTTCCAGCTCTGTCTTTGGGACCTCTTGTTCATGTGTTGTGACTTTGGTCTTGCCTGTTGATGAAGCACCACATCCTTAATAACACAATCTAGAGTACACAGGTATAGAATCCTGATTCAGTAAAAGTTGGGTCGCTAATAAAAACAGAATACAAGTACTTAATTAAAATTCAAACTGATAAACTTAATTGTTTTTTTTAAATATGCACTCATTCTGAATTTCGTTTCAAAACAAAGTTGTGACGGGGGCAACAAAAGACCAGGAAAGTTGTGCAATGCTCAAAAAACACCTATTTGGAACTCTCAACAGGTAAACAGGTTGATTGGTAACAGACAAAAGTATCACAATTGGGTATTACAGGGGTATCCTCAAAAGGCTCAGTTGTTCACAAACACTGATGGGGCTGGGATTACTACTTTGTGAAAACTGAGTGGGCCAGTAGTCCATCAGTTAAAGAGAAATGTTTCTGGGGCAGACGTTTAGCTCAGTTGGTAAGGCGTCCGACCCATGTATGGAGGCTGTAAGTCTTCTGCAGTGGCCGCTGGTTCGACTCCCACCTGTGGCCCTTTGCTGCATGTCATCCCCTCTCTCTCTGCCCTGTTTCCTGTCCTAGCTTCAGCTGTACTGTCAAATAAAGGCAAAAATACCAAAAAAGAGAAACATTTCTCAACCCACAATTGAGAATCCAGAGAAATCTCTGCATGAAGGAGGCAAGGCTGAAAACCAACAGTGAATGCCTGTGACCTCTGACCCCTCTGGCATTAAAAACCAATATGATTAAATAAAGGATATTACTACTTGGGCTTGGGAACACATTGGAAAACTGTTGTTTGTAGACACAGTTTGTCGCTGCATCTACAAATGCAAGTTAAGACTCTAAAATGCAAAGCATAAGCCAAATATAGACAACATCCAGAAATGCTGCAGACTTCTCCGGACCTGAGGTCATCTGAGATGAACTGACGGAGAGTGGAAAAGTGTTACCAGTATAAAGTTCTAAAGCATTCGTGATGGTATGGGGGTGTGTAAGTGTCCATGGCATCATGGGTAAATGTCACATCTGTGAAGGCCCCATTAATGCTGAAACATACAGGGTTTGAAGCAATATGCTGCCATCCGGATAGCGTATTTTTAAGAGACATTCTTGCTTATTTCAGAGAGACAATGCCAACACACATTCTGCACATGTTACAACAGTGTGGCTTTGTAGAGTCCAGGTACTAGACTGACCTGCCTGCAGTCCAGACCTGTCTCCAGGAATATGAAGCGCAAAATACAACAACAGAGACACCAGACTGTTGAGCATCTGAAGTTGTATATCCAAGCAAGAGAGTGAAAGAATTTCACTTTTACAATTTAAATAATTGGTGTCAGTTCCCAAACACATACTGAGCATTGTTAAAAGAAAAGGTGATGTATCAGTGGTAAACATGCCCCCGTCCCAACTTTTTTTTGGAACATCATCAAACTCATAACGAGCATATGTTTACAAAAAAACAACACACAAAACAATAAAGACAACAACCTCAGCTCTATATTTTAAAATGAAGTTGGAGAGACCATTCACAGACGTGTGTCTTTTCCAAGCGCGGACAGAGAATGGAGCTTGTGAATTTAGGTCATTTGTCTGACAGTACAATTTTGCAATCATCATAATAGTGGAAGTTCATGAGAGGAAAACTAAAGGACGATCAAATCTCTAAACGTTAAATCAGTAGTTTTTCTTAAATTGGCAATTATGCAGAAAAAGGTCATTGAGAGCCGCGCACTGCCTCACAGTCACATCTATACTGTGGGTCAAGAGTTTAGTAATTTGCCACCCAGATAATAAACCTGCTAGTCACAAGCCCATTTCTGTAATATTTAGACCACAGCTGCCCCAGATGTGTTAAGACTGGTCTTTTTAAATTGCCAAGTTGTCATGGAGGAAAAACAGCATATAGAGCAACGTTTAGAATTTGAGAAGTGTAGCGTGCGTGAGCATGTGTGCAAGATACACAGGTGTTCTTTTTAGTCAATCGGGACAGTGTGCCAGTGCAATTCTTGGAAAAATCAAGGACAATTTTGCACTAGTATGGACATAGCTTAAATTAATTTGCCTTAAGTTTCTTCAAATTTGATAACTTGTGTCACATGGTACACTGTGTCACATGGTACACTAACATATCTTCAGAGATCTGCAGAGACATTTGTTAACACACCTGCTTGAGAGCTTCCAGTCCCAGTCAAAGGTGCACGGTTTCTTGCAGGCACTGGTATTTTGGAAGCTGGTTGCTATTCAGAACAGAGAAAAGACAAAAATCGACAACTAACATTGTTAACACAGACGGCCTAAATACCCTACAGTGAACTTTTAAAGCATTCTTTTCCACAGATATAAGAATGTATTATGTCAGCTCTGGGTGATCCATAAATTGATTACATTGTCAGTACACCTGGGGTATAAAGACCTTTTATTTACTTACATTATGGGCATTGTCCATGTGCAGAGCTCTTCTCACACTGTATAAAAACAAAATTAAGTGTCAGTGAACTGTTTTATTTAATAATAAGTTACCTGAGACAGCTAAGCCATTATTGGTTATTTTGAATCTTCAGTGTACAGTATTGCAGTGGTCTTTTTTTTTTTTAATAGCAGCCATTTTTACATGAAACAGTAGGGTAAACACAGGTGTTAGCAATGATTCTAATTAAAGTTAAGCTCCATTCAGGTTGCTGCTATTGTGTATGTTGGCTCACTAGAAATGCTTTGCAACATTAATTTAACACCTTTGTTAGCCTACTATTTCATAACAATACGGCTACCGTTAAAAAGGTCTATAGAATAAGCCCACGAAATGACAAATGTATCATAAAATTACAATACAGGAAGTACAGGAATGTCGCGTGTATCGCTGCAGCAGTATTTAAAGGGAAAATTCTCAGTTTTATGTGGATGTCTAGTAATAAATGTAGTCAATTTAAGCAATAAATCCCTCAATGGGTGCTATATTGACCGAGACCATTTTAGCTCCTTGACTGCTTCCACCCCAGAAAACATCATCCGTCACGAGCCACATCATCGATATAATTTTTTATATCCACCAATATGAAACTTCACTATTGTGATAGGTTTTTCAGCTATATCGCCCAGGTCTAGTCTGAAGAAAAACATTTTGGTTAGACTAACTAAAAATAAAAATAGAAATATAATATACACAATACTAGTGTATTGCTCATACCCATTCTAAATATCTTTCCCCTGGCAAATCGTCCCCATGTATTGTATTATTTTACTGAAACTAGGAGAAACTAAACTAAACATTTTTCGAATAAAAACTAAATCAGCAAACTCGCTGTGGAAACTAACGGAAACTAAACTGAGTAGAAAATACAAAAAAAAAATCTGTTTTATTTTTCAGTTCTTTTTTATTTCTACGGACCCTCTTGTTATCATACCAACGTTATTGAAGTCAGACACAAACTAACGTTAGCTGAAGTAAAGTCAACTGTCAGTGACAATTGTTATTCAATGTTCTGTATAACATGACAAGAATTTCTGAAGTAATTTACGCTTCAATTTAGTAATAAATACAACAGATAAAAAAGATACAACGATACTCACGGCATTTTAAGGCTGTCTTAGCAGAAGCAGTTTATTTATCAGATTTATTGAAACTGGCGCCTTTGCTACACTCGAACAGTTCGTATGAAACTTAACCTGCCCTATATATAGTTCCGGGGATCAACTTATTGCAAAAACAACTCGAACTACGTAACAATCCGTCTGAATCT
>JAJHUR010127628.1:0-21022 GCA_027495735.1 Lutjanus campechanus
GCTATATGGGACGAAATTTGTGAAAAGGTAAATGCTGTTGGTAAAACGATGCGAACAGTGGATGAAGTGAAAAGAAGATATCAAGATATCAGAAGACGAAGAAAAGAAAAATCGGCGTACGTCTGCAAATAAAACAGGTGGGGGGACAGTGGATGAGATGCCTCTGACCAGCACTGAGGAACAGGTGCACTGTCACCTTACAAAACATATGAATCAATATGAAACATGCTCTTGTTTTTAATGTAATACATTTTTTTTTTTTTACAAAGGATTTTACCAATTTTACTCACAAGCCAGCTATCTCCAAACTCACCATCTCGCAACTTGGAAAACAGAAAACTGTTTCTCAGAACAAAAGAATCATATAGCCTACTGACCCGGGATATTTTGCCACAACGTTGGCAATGATGCCTTTGGCATCACAAACGCACTGCACATTCAATGAATGCGTGTGTTTGCGATTTCTGTGCACATGCTCAGTGTCTGCGGGGGGCACAAGCTCCAAATCCACTCGAACCGCTCCAAAATGACAATGCTGGATAGGCGATATGTTTTAATGATTGTTTCCTCGTTCATTCCAAAAATGTTCACAGGAGGGTGAAAAATGCGTTCTCTGTGTCTCCTCTGTGTCTCCATCTTGCAACAATAACCGCAGAAATGTGTGCGCAATTACGCATACAAACCGTTTGCACCTCCCTTTGACACGTGTTAAATATAGACGCAATTTCTATGAGCAAAATAGTTTTCAAGTTTGATAAATCACTTTGCCGGTGCTAAATATATTTATGATTTGCGTGTGAACACCCCATATTGCATATTCATTACAGGAGACGTACTAACTGGATGCAGACGCGCTATTTTTTTTTTTTTTAGGGGGGGGTCTGTGCGTACTATGAAATTGAATCCTGGCGGCGCCACTGGGTATTGGAATAAAATCCATAACACTTACCATTCTAACTTGGGAGAATTTTTAAAACACCAGAAAATGTGGCTACAGTGTTACCACCTAATGTATTTAGGGCTCAGCAATAAGGACTGTCCATTTGCCCAGGGCAAGTAAAATACCATGTCAGGCTAGCAAATCTGGCAACTCACTTGCACAACAGGGCAAGTGGTAAAAAGGAGATAAACTTGTTAAAGTAATTTTTCATGTAAAATGGCAGAAAAGGTTTTTTTTTTCAGCCTCTCAAATATGGTGATTTCCTTGGTCAATTATGATCTAAAACTGAATATCTTGCCGAGACATTTAAAGCATCACCTTTAACTGTGAAAAACAGGGATAGAAATCCACTATTTTCTGACATTTTTTAAATATTTGCAGCTCTAGATTAAACATGACAATTGACTTTAGTCTTTGTTGTTATCTGATAATCACTAATGAATGAAAGAATTTGATTAAGGACAAGTAAAAACTGACTTCAGGTAGATAGGCTGCCCGACTGAGCAAGTAAAAGAAAACATTAACATTGATCCCAACATTGATTTTATGTTTCTGTACATTTATTGATCTTGATAGAACAATTAGTAGAGGACTTTGTCACTCAAAAGTTAACAAAATTTCTTTGGGATTGTCTGCAATGACTGCTAGTGCAGTTTGTCTTAGAAGGACACTCTCCACTTTCAATATACTGTACATTCACAATACTGGCTGATGCATTCATGCGAACCTTGTTCAACTGTCTATTTACCTTGTGTTGTCCACTTGGACCTCATCACTATGGCAGCAGTCTTCATTATATGCAAGCTGGATAACAGTCACATTGTAGGGAACCAGTAGATCCACTGTCACCCACTGACCAGGTTTGTTTTTAGTTATGCTGCATTTGGAAAGTCGACGGCCGTCAATAACTCTGCTAGCATGACCTTCAGTGTTCTTACTTAAGGAAGACTGAAATGCCACTCCTCTTAAAGCCACATTTTCTAGTGGGGAGAAAAGCATTAAAAATATGAGTAACATTTATTGTCCTTTTTTGGAAAAAACATCTACAAAATAATCCTTTACTAACAGAAATAAATGCTGATTAACCAATGGAGTCTAGAGGTGTAACAAAAGTCCAAAGACAGTAGACCTTTACACAAAAACTGAATTAAAATTAATTTTGAATATGACATTACTGCTTATTTGTGTGTAGTGGAAGCTGAAACACAGCACTGTAAATAATACTGTAAAATGTAGCATGTGGGGCTTTTTTTAGGCAGACAAAACATGAATCTAATTGCAGGCTTTGGGGCAAACAATACACATTTTTTATTGTATACGTATGTGTGTGTATCATGTGTGTGTGTGTGTGTGTGTGTGTGTGTGTGTGTGTGTGTGTGTGTGTGTGGTTACATTTAAAAGTTTATGTTGATAAACAGGATAAAAAGATTGTTGTGTTTTGCTGCCCCCTCTGGTTCAAGCCTGTTTCACCTCTGGTTGGACTAGTAACCTAACAGTGATGTTGTAGGTCCTGAAGTACACCTGTACATCACTTTAACTACTGGATCACATTTTTAGGGGGCATTAAGCTACTCTTTATACAAAACCTTTGAAAGGATCCATAAATTTTGTTGTCTTTTTTTGTATCATGCCATTTGTTCTTCCAATATGACATTAACCATGAATAAAGTCAAAGGCTCAGCTTACATAGGCAGAACTCTCTATCATAGAAATCTGTTCAGGAAACTTTCATTTTAATGGTGTGTGGAGCTTACCAAGCACAGTACCGTACACCCATACATCACAAACAGTCAAATTCTTCTGTAGTCCAGGAAGAACAACATGGACGAAGCGACCCTGCATTATTCCACACTGGTAGCTGTATCTTCGCTGTCCCTCTGCAGTGGAAATGATGGCACACCTGAGAGGAGGAGGAAGTATAGAATCAAAAGTGGCTGGCAAATCATAGTACTGCTACAGGCAAGTAGATACTTCTTTATTCCTGCTAGTATCACCTCTGGTTGCTAGTGTCGTTCCTGAGGCCAATGCGGATCTCAGCACCGTTCAGCTCCCCTGAGCAGCAGCCTCCCACACTGGTAACAGACACAGCAGTTATGTGGTAGATACTGATCAGGTCCAGCTGCCACCAGGGGTTGCCCTGCAGTGGAACTGAGGCACACGTTTCTTGAGGATACCCAGGGTATTTGTCAATAGCCATATGTGGAGCATTTGAATAAGACGCTGGTTCTGCAGACTGCGTAGCTACTCCTCTCGTTGCCACGTTAGCTGGTGGGAATGTCATGAAGGAAGTTATGAAATATAGATTAAAATGAACCAGTTCTTCCGACAAAAGTACAATGCAACAAGAAAAAGAGTCTATAGCTATGCAATCTTTTTGAGGCGGTAAAGGCGTGTGTGGTAAAGCAAACTAAACTGTAAAAACAGTGCTCACTAAAGATATTTTGCAACTCTAAATATCAATAACACTAAACGATATTGTGTCAGTTTCTACTTCATGATTTTCACACAGAAAACCCCCCATAACTCAACCAATTATAGATGTGATTGCTCTGTGTTGCATTACCTCCTGTAATAAGGGCAGTGGCGTACACTTTGACCTCACAAAGCAGTAATACCCTACTCTGTCCAGGGAGGAAAATATTGACATAACGTCCTTTCGTCTGATTGCAGTTAAAAGCCATGGTGATGTCACTGGTCACAGCAATGACTGCACATCTGAGGAGCAAGGAGACAAGAGTAACAAAAACACAATGATTGACTAACAGCAGTATGATGACTCCTACCCCCACAAAAATGTAGATGATCAGTTTACATAATTTGTATCATATTACTATTATAGTTACATATAAATTAAATATTACATTACAATATATAAAATAATATAACATATCATAGGAAATCCTTCATCTACGTGTGGTGTCTTGGTTGGTCTGATGACAGGTTTGTGTTGAAACCTGCAAGGCATTTCTGTCAGTCGCAGCTCCACTGCTGCCTGGGCACTATCCACAGGGTCTTCACCTGGGAGCCATCCTTCTTTGATGTATGGCTTCTTTAATCCCAGAAGATCTCAAGATGGTGGGATAGCATTCAGGGCCAACTCCCTGATGCTCCCTGCAGCTGAATTTAGATTAGCTGGTTCCACTACATGGCTAATCAGTTCCCTAGCTCTTGTCTCTTCTTCACTGCCAGAGCCAGAGACCTCCCTTTTTTGCCTCTTCAGAGAGATCCTTTAGTCCAGTGTCTCTCAAGAAGCGTTAAGTTGAGAGGCTCACAAAGCCACTGCAAGCAAGCTCAGTGTTGCTGGTCTTGAGCTTTTCTCTTGGCATTCTGCCACTAGTTCGGCATACTGGAACTTTTGTGACTTTGGATGAACCAGTCATTTGCTGGTGCCAGGACCAATGCTCTGTCCTGAAAGGGGCAGTTGTGCACCAGTCCATCCAGCTATTACAAACTGAACAGGCTGCTTCTGGTGATAATGGTGCTTCTCATTTGCCAAAGCTCTCATGTTCTCTGTATGTTCTGCCAGCTGCCTTAGCACCCGGCCATGCTGCCAACTGTGAAAACCCTGGGCCAAGGCTGTCTAGCAGCCACAGAAGGATGTGGTAGAGATTCACCTAAGCCACAGATCCCCTTTGAGCTGAACCATTGTGCCAAACTGGCCAGGCTAGGAAGGGTGCCATACATTGCTCTTGACAAAACCCAATCTTGCCTAAGGGATCTTCCACAAGTCATTCCATCCCATTGGCCTTAGGAGAATGCCCTCCTCCGGCCTTGCTGGCAGACTTTACTAAGAGCTTGTCACACAAAACAAACATAAAATGTCTCCATCCTGCTCATGTGGTGTAATCCAAGTGTCCGTGATGTATCAACGCCATGTTTACATGCTACCTGCTACATGCTACAGTTGACATTTTGGCTAAAAACATGGTGTAAATGGCATCTTTTGTGGTTAAATTTTAATGTCGCGACTCACGGACACTTGGATTACACCACACAAGCAGGATGGAGACATTCTGTGTTTGTTTTGTGCGTTTGTTTTTTGTTTTGTTTTTTACATTTACATTTGGTCTCCATTCACTGCCATTAGCTGCTACCCTGTTTTCTGCTGAAACTCCAGGATTGTTTTGTGAACTGAAGATCTTCACCCATCATCACACCAGCATAGGGGTGAGTACATATTGAGTGGATTATCATCTAGGAGTGGAATATCGCTTTAAATAGTCTTAAAAGAGCAATATGTAAGAATTTAAAAATCACAAGGGTGGGACTCTGCATTTCCTTGTTACAATAGTGGTTGGCAACCCAACTTTCTGGAGATACACTGTTTGGAGTATGAATTCAACAAGTGTCGAATTCTTACATAGAGCTCCTTTAACCTATAATATAATATCACCTTGGATTGTTGTTGCCATTGTTCTCCAGTGAGTCACCAATGCGGATTTCAGCTCCCTCTAGCTCTTTAATGCCCCAATCTGATCTTCGGATGACTTCAACAAATGAGATGCCATACGGGCCCCGCATGTCCAACCTCCACCAGGGGTTGTCCTCTCGAAAAGTGGAAACGCAGCTCAAATGCCCAAAGTTTGAATAAGGTTTGCCATCAATCACTAAGCTTGGTGGGTACGAGGGGCTCCAAACTGAAGACTGAGCAGCCACTCCACCCAGAGCCACGTTAGCTGGAGAGTTAATGCAGTGATCAAGATCAGTGTTTGCAATGTACAATATGTAAAACATTGACACAGAAAAGCATTTGATGAGAATGGAAGAAAGAACATTTTATTTTTTAAAAAAAATACTTGATAGCGCTTATTGAGTATTGATAGTTGTTCCTGGTTAAACTAAATAATTCAAGCAAACAAATTCATATATCTTTTACCTGACACTTGTTCAGTCTCACTTGCAGATATGTTTATTCGTCAGAAGTAGAAAGGAATAAAGTTGGATTTACTCAAGTACTGTATTTAAGTACTATAATGAGGTACTTGTACTTCACTTCAGTATTTTCATATCATGCTGCAGTGGTTCCCAACCATTTCAGTTTGTGACAACTTTCAAAAAAAAAAAAAAGTGATAGCTGCAGGTGTTTCACCAGTTCCACCAAAGAGTAATTTAATCTCTCACCACATTTTTTTTTTACTGCAAAGAAATGCTTCATTCTAACAGGATGGAAACTACTTATAACTGAGCACAAGGGGTTCTAAATTCAGCAGAAAGGTGACGCACCTAAACGCTGCATTCACATAGATTTAGACAGCAAACCTATCATTTTAGTGGTCGAGAGCAGGACGGTGAAATTAGGTGAGTCTGGCAGAAAATTCACACAACATGAAGACGCCATTGCTTTCCAAAGTTAAAACATTTAAACTTTTTGCCCCCATTCCATCGGACTGTTTTTTTCTGTGACATCCAAGTATTGTCCAACTACAGTCTAACATATGTCTGAATCCATGTGAAAGTGTGTCCTCACTGAAGATATTTTTTAACTCTAAATATCAATAACACCAAGACTATTGTGTCAATTTCATCTTCATTATGTTCACACAGCAACTATAGCTTAATTTAATCAGCTGTAGAATCCAGTGTTGTCTTACCTCCTGTAATATGAGTAGCAGCAGTGTACACTTTGACCTCACAAAGCTGAAGTCTCTTGTTAACTCCGGGGAGGAAAATGTTGACATAACGTCCTTTCATCTGGCTGCAGCTGAAGGCCATGATAACGTCACTGATCACAGAGATGACCGCACATCTGAAGGACAAAGAGATAGTACAGGAGGATAGAACAAACTTTTGACTGACACCAAGATGATCACAGCCATGAATGAAGCATGTTATGTTAAATAATTCATTCATTCAAATTTTTTCCTAAACTGAAAATTTCCTGCTTGAACACAATGTCAGTGAAATAATGTGAGAACAAAATGTCAGTTCAATAGTTGAATCTATTGTATCACCTGGGATTGTCGTTGCCATTGTTCTCCAGTGAGTCACCAATGCGGATTTCTGCTCCCTCTAGCTCAATAATGCAGCAATCTGACCTCCGAATAATTTCAATTGATGAGATGACGTACGAACCCCGCATGTCCAATCTCCACCAGGGGCTGATCTCAAACAAAGTGGCAGTACAGCTCCGATATCCAAAGTGTGAATGAGGTCTGCCATCAATCACTAAGCTTGGTGGATACGAGGCATCCCACATTGAAGACTGAACAGCCACTCCACCCACAGCCACGTTAGCTGCAGAGTTAGTGCAGTGACAAAGATCATTGAATCAATAATCAAGTAATCAAGATTTGAATAAAAGTAGAAGTACTGATTCAACTTCTTTACTAAAAAAAAAAAAAAAAAAGCACACAATCTGAAATGTACTCAAAGTATGAAAGTAAAAAGTCGCCCTCTCCAGGACATTTCTACCAGCTGCTTCTGTGCAAAGATAACCTCACATTTTCTCTGTGAATGCTTCTTTTTGACAAAACTAAATGTTAGTCTTTTTAAGACTTTTCAAGAACTACAGATATATTCTCTGTCTATTAAAGTTAACCAAAAACAAAACAAAAAAGTTAACCAAAAAAAGAAAAAATAAATATTTATTCAACTTCTTTTCTACCCCATTAATCATTTCACGACCCCTTAGATTTATTTTGTGTCCCTTTGAAAGGAGCCGGATCCCTAGGTTGAAAAGTGGACAAAACTAACTAAAATATTCAACAGTACAAAATTGTTAAAACTTGACAACTTACAACATTAAAAATGCCACTTCCACATTGATGCATCAGTATTAACAATTTAATAATGTCACATATAGTAGTAAATTACTTACAGAGGATGTTTTACTTTTTGATACTTTTGTACTTTTCTTACCTGCCTGAGAACTGAGAACCTTCCTCAAACTGAGAAGGATGAACCCTGCCAATAAAGTTAACACTGATATGATTCAAAACATGATTATTCGCAAATGAACATGCAGACTGTCAATATTTATATATAGATTCATTATATATAACACTTTATTGATCCCACATTGGGGAAATTCACATGTTGCAGCAGCTCAAAAAAGTACAGGTAGGAAAAGGAGTGAGTGATAGAATAAAAAATAAAAACAGGATAAAAATATAAAACAATTAAAAAATATTAAACATTAAAGAAATTAATTTTATTATACATTTAGACTATATACACTACATACAGTTTCACCTCACTCTGAAGAGGGTAATTGCACACATGTTGTAATATACACATGGTGTGTAGCATTATATTGAAAGAAAAGAGTGTAGATAGTATTAACCCAAAAAGGCTAATTGCACAGAGAAAACAGAGATTGAATTGCACAAAATACACACAGTAGAAATATCAATATCAATACATATCTATGAACAATGATATGTATGTCTTACCCCAAATAAACATGGCTTTCCAACTCCACTCCATGATCTATATTTAATTGCACATTATGTTGTAACAGTCACTGGACGTCCAGTGCTCCCAACCCTTCCTGACGTGCATTTGAATTTGAATGTATACAAATAAATTCAAACCACTTTCACATCATAGTATGCATGAGTGTGACTCTGATAATATCTGAAAATTTGGCAACAACTGACTGCTGAATTAGATCAAGTGTGTGCTCAGGATACAAACACAAGAGCCACTTTAAAATACCAGAAGTCGAAAGAAAATACAGCTAAAATTAAAACAGAATGAGAGACTGACTTTGGTGTTGAAATTCAGGGTGCAGATTGGGATAATAAACCTGTCCAGCTGTTTAACCTGTAACAGAGCAAAAGAGCTTCAAATTGACATAAATCAAACTACACATCACCCGGTGAGACACAATCAAATGAACCAAAATCTGTCAAGAACACAGAAGATACATACTTTCACTGTTTATTAGAATTTTACACAACTTCTGGAAAGGTGTTCTTAGAGAAATCAGTTCTACATGATATATATAATCGCCCAAATATTTCTCCACATCCATTAAAACAAGTGAAAATCCTTCTTACAACATAAAATGTATGCAACAAGTCATAAAGAACTTGCAGCAAAAATTTAAAATAAATCATGAAATATAACAGGGTTAGGGTTAGATAGGGTTAGGGACAGATCACAACACATTTGACTTGATTTTTTCAGCCGGATGTCCTTCATATTGACTTTCATGCTCGCAGGCTTAAGTTTGGTTCATGCATTTGATTAAACAAATTTGTACATTTACGTCACATTAATTTAAAGCAAATTAATAGGCGGGCACTTTGTGTACTAACACATACCTGCTGTTTAGAATAAACAGAGCAGACAATCAGACAGCAAGAGAATCATAAAGCTGTAGATGAAAAAGAACTTCCAGGACATTATGACACAATGGTCATAAAAGTCTTAAGCTTAAACTGTTGTTAGTTTTAATATGATGGACAACGAAACAGGAAGAATAAGACAACAATATGATAACTGTTCTGTACACTTGTATGCAAGCTGTTTTATTGTTGTTTGTTTTAGTTTGTTTTATTTTCACGGAGGAGTCTTTGTTCTAACAATGTGGAGCTGCTCCGTCTGCTGCCTGGATCATCATAACAGCTTGTGGATGCCTTCATCCTGTCTGGACACCAACGTGTGGATGTTGTGCCATTTCACGGGGCGGTAAGAGCCAAATCAGAGGAAACAGATCACAGAAGAAACAAATAAAGCAAATCTGTAAACAGCCTGAACTGTAAGATCTTGTGTTAATGATATTTTATATAAACTGAACATAATGCAAAAGAATGCAGAATGCAACAAAAACAGAAAACATAATGCATAACTCATTTGTCAGATTGCACAGATTTTGAGTTGTTTTGCACAACAGTTATCACCCTGTCTATCTCAGTGACTTTATTGTTGTCATTTCCTGTTTTTATCCTTTTTTTTATTTTATTAAACTCAGTTTCTAGTATATTGTATAATATAATACATAATGTGTAGTAGAATAATTGATGATACAAGATAACTTGTTTATTGCAGCATATAACAATAAAACCTTTGAATCCTTTGAATCGTTGAATGATCTATCCAGTAGTGAAATGTAACAGAGTAAATACAAATTCTAGTTACTTGTTCTTTACTTGAGTATTTAAATCTTAACTTTCATTTTATATTTTATCTGCTCCACTACATCTCAGAAACAAATCTTGCACCTTTAGCTCCATTGCATTTGGTTTAGTTAGTAATTACTTTTCAGATTACAGTATTTCATATCCTCCCTGTCCAGTGAATCCCAGGAATGGAATTCCTGTATAGGTTGAAAAAAACTTCTTAAGCTAAATAAACAGTATAAACCCCTCTTGGATTAGTTTGAAAATGCACTGTCACAAAGTTAAAAACAGGGCTGTTTTCCTTATAAAAAATTTTTACTTTTTAGGGATATATGTGGTTCTCCCAGGACAGTGATGCTAAAGAAAAGTGCAGGCTTCACACTTCTTTAATTTTGCCATTGTTACATTGACTAAATTAAAATTAAAATATTACTGTATTTGTTCACAATCTGTTTTTCATTTTACTCTACTTTCCTTGTTCATCCCCTCCAGTTCACACTTCTGATCCACCTTTTTCATCTTTTGTCCCGTCAGGGAAGCAGGACCCACGTTTCACCCCCTACTGGTGGGACACACCTGTTGGAGAAAAGACAGCACACACACTCTGTAGTCTGACTCCCTCTGATAATGTGAAGTATTGCTGTAGGTTAAATTTTATTTAAAAGGTTTAGTTTTTAGTTGTTATACCACTTAGGGCCTTTTCCTCTAAATTTTGATGCTGGCTAGTCTCGAGTCTCCATGAGCAGGCTATGTAGGTCAAATCCAAAAATTAGAAAAATCTTAGAGGAAATAGATAATTTAATAACTGCTGCTCATCAACAGCATCTTATACAGCTGTGGATGAGTTTACACTGAAGTCACTTGGAAAGCCTGGTTGAACCACATCTGTATGAGTCTCCAAAGGTTGGGAGTGAGAACAGGCTGAAATTATGCACAATAGTTGCAGTATCATTATTTTCCTTTCACAAAAAGTGAATTCAAAATTCTTTTTGATTTCAAGATTAAATAAATGTACATAACAATCATAAAAAAAGAAAATAAATGCAAAAAAGAAAATAGAAACTGTAACAACAAGAGACATGGAGACTGGGTGTAATATTTGATAAAATCTTACTGTGTTCTTTCTTACTTCCTTAAATGAAACTCTTCCTCCAGCGGATCTTGAAATCACTTATGCTCTTGGTTTTCATGTCTGCCTCCATCTTTCATTCACAAAAAACATTCACAGAAATATAGTCTTTACATTCACAATTACTTTACTGAGCATCAACAGTTCTGCTGGAGGGGTCTGGAAATCAGCACTCAGACACTCTATAAATGAAATGTTTAGTAAAATTTAGTTTAATAAGTTTATACTTTCCACTCCATGCCTTCACACAGGGGAGTAGACTTTACAAATACACAAATAAAACTTCTCACCTGACTCATGATTTGTTGCTGGATGCCTGGGTCTCTCATATCAAAGTCAGCACTGATCCTCACCATCAATCTCTTCTTAAAATCTGAAAAACAGTTGCTGATGTGATTACCTCACTGGCATTTTTGCAGTTACTAAATGTTGTAATTTAATACATCTACATTTAATACATACATTTAAGGCATACATTTAAATATATCATTAGAATACATTATCTTGGTGATTCGTAATCAATTTCAAATAAGCTTTCTAAAAAATATATGTTGATATTTAATGGTTTTTAAGTAGAAAAATGCCTTTTTAATCCTTTAGATCACATCTCCAGTCATACGGTGTGCCTTTTTAACAAAATATACCAAAAAATCCATTCCTTTTTAGTTCTCTATCAAAATAATGGAAAATACATCCATTTTCTCTTCCCATAAAACAAAATCTTACAGGTGCTCATGTAGGCTAAAATGAACCAATTTCAACCAATCATATTACACCATTCACCTTGTAATTCAACCAATTATAGATGTGCTCAGTGCTGTATTACCTTCTGTCATGTGGGTAGTGGCGTACACTTTGACCTCACAAAGCTGAAGTATCCTTCTTACTCCAGGGAGGACTATGTTGACATAATGTCCTTTCATCTGACTGCAGTTGTAGGTCATGGTAATGTCACTGGTCACAGTGATGACTGCACATCTGAGGATCAAAGAGACAGAAAGAAAAGCAAAATGATTGTTTAAAAGCAGGATGATGAATCCTGCGATCACAAAAATGTTAGCATATGTACAGTTTTAATTAAGATAATAACACAAAGAAGTAGGATAAACTATTATGAAAACAAAATGGCAGTTCAGTCTAATTTAATCTATATCACCTGGGATTGTCGTTGCCATTGTTCTCCAGTGAGTTACCAATGCGGATTTCAGCTCCCTCTAGCTCTTTAATGCCCCAATCTGATCTTCGGATGACTTCAATAAATGAGATGTCATACAGCCCCCGCATGTCCAGTCTCCACCAGGGGTTGTCCTCTTGAAGAGTGGAAATGCAGCTCCGATATACAAAGTTTGAATAAGGTTTGCCATCAATCACTAAGCTTGGTGGGTACAAGGCGTCCAAAACTGAAGACTGAGCAGCCACTCCACCCAGAGCCACGTTAGCTGGAGAGTTAGCACAGTGACAAACATCAATGGTTGCAATGTACAATCAATTTTACAATCTGCAGGTCGATCTAGATACTTAAAAAACATTGAGTGCCACAGTAATTACCAATAATCAAAAGAAATCTTCTTTTCTGTTACTTGTTATTAAACTGATCTGTGTAGGTAAAGTTAGCAAAGTTGGCGGTTGGTCTGTGTAGCTCAGGTTAGCAGTTGTTATGTTGCTATGGTTCTTTTTTACACTCAGTGCTTGGAAGACCTAATGAAAGCGACTGATGTACACCATATTGTGGGTATAAGCATGCATGTTCGCTGCTGTTTCTGTTAAATTATGAACTTATTCCACATTTTGTGAGCTGTTTTGAGCTGGAGAGTTAGGAAAACAAGTGGACACTTTTTACAGCGATGACACAGGAGAGAGATCTTCCCTCAGATCATCACTCAAGGCGCTGATCTCTCAAGATTCAAGATTTCTGTGTGTAAAAATGGCTTCTGTGGAGCGGACCGCCCTCCTCATTCCACTATGGTTTTCTCCATGTTAGCAGCTAACTGGCTAACCTTTCTATTTAAGACCTTTAAGACCTATGGTGCTTAATCCTGTGGCTCAGGTGGTAGAGTCAATAATTAATAATTTAGGGATGAAAAAGCACTCACATCTCATTAGGATGTGGATACTGTACTGTCGCTGTAACTTTGCTCCCTTTTCTCTCTCCTCCTACCTTTGCCTGCACCATGCTCACTGGATGTCTGCTGCCACGGTTACACAAAACAAGCGCTGATTTTAATCCATTCAAAAGTTGCAGAAACATTCTTCACTGAAGATATTTTCTAAGTTTAAATAGCAGTAAGACTAAACAACATTGTGTCGATTCCAAGTTCACACAGGAACCACCACATTATTTAATCAACTATACATGTTATTGCTTGGTGTTGTATTACCTCCTGTAATATGAGTAGCAGCAGTGTACACTTTGACCTCACAAAGCTGAAGTCTCTTGTTAACTCCAGGGAGGAAAATGTTGACATAACGTCCTTTCATCTGGCTGCAGCTGAAGGCCATGATAACGTCACTGATCTCAGAGATGACCGCACATCTGAGGCAGACAAGGACAAGAAGGAAAACAAAACAAGCGACATTATTCATCAATTAAGTAATTTTCCTAAATTGAAAATATCTGACATGGACACAATGTCAGATGAAAACAAAATAGGAATTCAGTTTGATAATCAGTATCAGCTGAACCCATTGTATCACCTGGGATTGTTGTTGCCATTGTTCTCCAGTGAGTCACCAATGCGGATTTCAGCCCCCTCTAGCTCATGCATGCAACAATCTGATCTCCGGATGATTTTAATTGATGAGATGTTGTACGGACTCCTCATGTCCAATCTCCACCAGGGGTTGTCCTCCCACAAAGTGGCTGTGCAGCTTTGGTATGAATTTTCTGTATAAGGTTTGCCATCAATCACTTGGTTTGGATCATAATATTTGCTCCACTGTGAAGACTGAACAGCCACTCCACCCAGAGCCACGTTAGCTGTTTCCTCCATTCTGATGACTTTTAAAGAATAAAAATTATGAAATAGCACCTGCAGCAGCGTTCACTTTACTTTTAATTCTCAGGAAAGATTTGTTCCTCTAATATGGACAGGTTGTAATGATGACAAGGAAAAGAAAAAGTTGTGAAAATTTGTCTGAAATCTGGAGAAATACAGGATAATTGTGATCCTGGGAGGAAATAGGCAGGGAGCCTAGTGTATGAAAAACATACAGTATAATCATTATTCCTGGGAAAAATCAGGAGGGTTTGCAAGTATTCTTGAAGGAGACTGCAATTTTCACTAAGAGAAAATTACTCTTTTTCCCGTCATGATTTCAGTGTGCATGCAGCACCAGCCTCAGGTAGCAGCTGGAAGCAGACGGGTTTCGGGTTAAAAAAGAGAGTAATAGTTAGTTAATAGTTTTAAAAGACTTTTTCCCTTATGTTTTCATGTACAAAGGACCCAAAATGAGCACTGTAAGTTAACTGTTTATTTAAAAATTAAAAAAAACAACAACAAACAAATCACTGGTTTCAGAATACCTTTTGATCCATAGCAACAATTGATCACTGAGATCGTATAAATGTGATCAAAATATATGGTTTCCCCTGTAGGATTATTAATCAAGTACATGTTTTTAAAAAATGAGAAGCATCTACACAGGAAAGCACTTAACGAGAAGATTAGCTTGAATTTAATTGAACTGAATTTAAGTCTTTGCTATATATGGTGAGTTGTCTTGACAGTGATGTGTTCACTGAAACTCTGCAAAACAGGATTTAACAAAGAATTCCACTTTTAGTTTAAACATATGTGATGTCTCCAAGTAGCCAATGTATACATACAGTACAGAAACCCCTTCAAAGTGAAATGCCTGATGCTTTTAGTCTTCTAATGCCTTAGACAAAACTTTTGCTGGAACTCTTGGAGACCTGCAGATATTCGGAATAACTAGAAAAAGAAAATTAGAAAACAGCCAAAAATGGATTCCCTTCTTTCCTATGCTGTTCTCATGACCCCAGAAATTGATCTTGTCTCCCTTTAAAGGAAAAGAGACTCAACCCTGAGGGTGAGAATTCGACTACACTAACTTCTTAAAGTCATTAAAACTCGTTCCACCTTGACCAGATGCAACAATAAAATGCTACTTACACCCTGACGCATCCATATTAACAATATCATATATACTGTAATAATACGTTTCTCCCAAGGGATGTTTTACCGCTGAGTGAGTACCTTTAGTTCTGATGTTTTAAGCACTTTCATAATACTTGTGTACTTTTCTTACCTGTCTGGTGTGTAACTCTCAAACCGAGAAGGATGGAGCCTGCAAATAAAGTTTAACACTGATATGAAACTCATTCAACATGAAATTATACATAATTGAGCATCTAGATTCTTACAGTTCTTCTGTGTCATTTTCCTAATGGCTTGAAAACATATTTTAGTTTCACAATGTGACCACCGCATGAGAAAATCTAATAATAAGTTAGGGGGAAAAAACTCCTTCACCATCTAGGGTTTAATCTAATGAATTAAAATATCTCCTGTCTTTAAAAAAACATATATTGGGCCTTGACTAAAGTGTTTTCAGTTAAACACATGTATATCATTATACAGCTTACCCAAAATAAAAAGAAATCTCCAACTCCACTCCATGATCTATATGTTGACTAGTTCACAAAAAGTCGCTGACATCCAGTGTTCCCAACCCTTCATGTGATGTGCATTTGAATTGACCTGTATACAAATAAATGCAAACCATATTCACATCATATATGCATGAGTGTGACTGATAAATCTGAAAAATTGGCAACACCTGATCCTTTAAAACACATAATTTGTATGTTATATTTGATTTGATGCAAATTCTGCATAATCTTTTAGTTGTATTGCAATTTAACACAAAATGTCTGCAACAAGTCATAGAAAAATGCAGTACACAATTAAATAATTACAAATAAATCATGAATTATACCTGGACAGAGCAGGATTGTTTCTTTTTTTATTATTTATTTGGTTGTCAGCCCAGGTCACAGATGACAAGACGTTCAATTCTTGATTTGATTTTCCTTCCTTAGGGGGGTAGGATTTTCTCAGCCGGATGTCCTACATGTTGACCTTTCTGCTCGGAGGCTCAAATTTGGTTCATGCATTTGATTAAACAAATATTTACATGAACATGTGCATGTGCATGTGCATATCCACACATGTCAGATGCTAAGAACAAAGCAGACTCTCACACAGCAGAGTGAGTGAGTGAGTGAGTGTGTGCTTTGATGAACATGCAATATATGTCAGTGAAAGGAACAATAATCACATAACAAAACATACACAAAATATAGGCTACACACACATTTACAACATGTGTGCCCACTCTAAATATATCATAACGCTGATTATAAAAAAGCTGATGATAAAATAGCTGATGATAAGCGACTACTGACACTTTCTTTAGTGGCAGAGCAGGTGATGTTCTGATAACAACCATAGACAAAGTATAAACATCATACAACAGTGGCTTAGCACTGACTCATATAGGAGAACCAGATTTTAAACACTGATAATAAAATAGCGAACAGTGACATAGTTAGTATTAGAGGCAAAGTAAGGGCACTGATTCATCAGACTAATAGTTATTAATTGGTTAATAAGGCCTACTGTACAGGAACAGAGCATGAAATAGTTATCTTACCTTATTCTGACGATTCAAAAGGGGTGCTGACAGTTGTTTATTCTGATCCGTCAGGTTTTGTTCTCTTTGAAGGAAATCCAAAATTAGCTTTTGTGATGCCATCGCCTTATGCTGGGGCACATCTGTTTGTGGTCCTGATCACAGACAGGCCGAGTTTGTGTGAGAGAGAAAGGCTCATCTCTAAAAGGGAACGTTTATATTGTGACGTGCCACCACAAAAAAAGGAATATATGGTAAACTGAAATTTCAAACAAAACATATTAGTAATGACATAACTAAAAATATATTCTGCAGCCCCTTTGGGCAGCGCAGGCACACCTGTGGTTATGCCACTGATCCTCCTGTGGTTCAGTTATAAAATCCCAGCACACTGCTGATCTTCGCTCAGGCAGCACTGCTGCAGCTGCTGTCCTGCTGCCCTGCACACATCATGCTCCTTCACGCCATGAATCCAGGGTTTATTTCAACCAAACCAGCTAATAATTGTTGAAATATTGGGAAGACAAACCAAAAAGTTACTGGTGTTTATATTTTGTTTCTGTCGAGTTTGAGTGAAGACAATGATTATGTTAAAATTACGGTTTTGCAAAGGGAGTCTGGTGACTGTGGCAAGAGCAATAAAACCGTTATTTCTCCTTTAACAAAAAATATCTTACTCTTTAAAAAAGGGGTCTCTCACTATAATGATTCTTTTCATAATGTTGTCAGATGTGTAGAATAACAATCCGAGCCTTTCAGCAGCAAAAACAAGCACAAGCAAACAAGGAAGTATCACCTGCCCTGCATGATGTGTCAACAGAGCATCACCTGTGCTCCATTTCTATCACTCTTCTCCACTTCCACCACAGTTTTGTGGTTTGCGTAGAGAAAGTTTGTAAAGTTTACAGCCTGCCATGCTGACAAGAGCGGAAGAAAAAGACAGTTCAACTGAAAGAATCACAGTCGATTGAGGTGTCTCCGACTAATAACTTGAATATTCAACTCTCAGGGGTCAGCCTTACTTTACTCACATTCTCAAGTTCAGGGAATGGTATGATAATTGAAACAGACAACAAATCAGTTAACAAAAAGGAAGTAAAAATTCCTGTTATCATCAATATTATAAAATGTTCCATGTAGTTCCATTTTCAGGTGAAAAGTGTTATATGGGGTTGGTAAAAGACACAGCAGGTGAATCAGCATAAAGGTGCCAACACTAGAATGCTAAAATTCATCTGAAAGTGCATCTAGTCATGTCACGTATACTGACATGACCTGATATAACAGAATATAGACTGCAGGTACAAATTGTTATCAAATGTGACTAAAAAATCCTCAAGACAGACCCATTTTATGTCATACTCTACAAGTTATGCCTACATTCCTCTGTAAAGATTTAATTTCAACATACAAGAGACATCTGAACATAAAATGCAAGACCTAATACACAAAACCACAGTGCACGAGATGACTACAGTAACTAGGCGAGTGAGGTTTGCTTTTAAAATGCATTCATTTTATTCACAATCAGTATTATGAATGTTTTCATGTACAAACAAAACAAATTCCTCACCTTTGATTGATCGCATCTTTTAAGAGAAATTACCATACTTAGACAAATTCAGACAAAGCCAGACTAGCTGTTTCAACCTGTTTTCAGTCATTATGCTCAGCAGCTCCTAATTTACTATACATGCAAGTGGAAGCGATCTCCTGATCTAACTCTAGTGAATAGGTGTATTTTTACAAAATGTCAAAGTAAACTTTGTATATGCATGCAATGCTGCTTCTATTATATCTGATAAGAAAGTGCGAACCACATTTAAATACAATGCAAGCTCTACAGTACCCCTCTTTAATTTTGTACTCATTGACTAAGATTATTTTGGCCTCACTAAGAAGTGAAATGTTACAAGCAGAGGGGCAAAGCACCTTAAACAGACACTTTGCTTCAACTTGCATTTAATTCACTAAAAATAAAAGGTTAAAAATACTGTTTGTTTACTTTTTTTTTTTTTCATTTTACTTTACTTTCCCTGTTCATTCCGTCCAGCAAACAGCAACAAGACACACATTCCACATTTTTAAGTTTCGTCCATCCACAGGAACCAGGACTTATGTTTCACCTCCCACTGGTGGCACTCGCCTGTTAGAGACAACACAGCAAACACACTCTGTAATCTGACTCCCTCCACAGGTAAACATGTGGAACAGCATAATAGAGAACACACACTGACTTTACATAGAAAATACATATAGAATATACAGTGACCAACTCTGTTCATGCAGCACTTTTTAGAACAGAAAGGAAAGTAGGAAAACAAAAGGAGAGGAAAAAGAAGTTTTAAAAAAGTAGTTTTAAAACTAAATGCACAAACAACAAAATATTTGTTATATTTCTTGACTGAAATTTAATTATTTTTTGCTACGATCAGGATATGACTTGTTCTTGCCAAATATAAGTTTTAAAGTTTGTTAGCCAATTGTTTCTGCTAATATGCAAAAAGATGACTTCATCCTTTAAATTAAATAAAATAAAATAAAATAGCTGCTTTATCACTATAGTATTTCCTTTAAGAAACAAACAAAAAAGAGTGAGACAGGGAGGAAAATTCAACAATGAAGTCTTACTGTGCTGTTTCTTTTTGCATGAAACTTGTCCTCCAGCGGCTCTTGAAATTACTGACGCCATTTTTATTCATCTCTGCCTCCAGCTTTGAAGCATACAAAAAAGGTTGTCTTTACATTCATTATAACGTAAATGATTAGCAATTTGGATGTTATTACATAGCTGTTATTAACAAGTAATCACAGCCAAGTCATCACAACTACTAATTCTGCCAAAGTCTGAAAATCAGAACTTGTACTTTCTATGAATTAAATTTTGAGTAGAAGTTCATTTCTTTTTGAAAAAGTTAAAGCTTAATAAGTTTTACCCTCCACTTCATGTCTTAAAACAGGGGAGTAGACTTTAACAACACACAATGAAACAATATTTCAGTAAAACTTCTCACCTGACTCATGATTTGTTGCTGGATGACAGGGTCACTCATGTCAAAATCCGTGCTGATCCTCACTATAGATCTCTTCTTCGCAATGGCTGAAGAATAGTAGCTGAAGTGATTACCTTGCTGGCATTTTGGCAGTATTATGTAATGTTGACATTTAAAGAAATATACCATTTGTTTAGTATTTGTCCAAATGGCTACAAATTGTAGCTACAAGTAGCATCCCGACTTTCCATCAAACATTGCCAGTTATGTCATCGTCCAATGTTTTTTCCTCACATAATAAAATCCCACATTTTCAAAAAATGTGAACAACAAAAAGCAGGTATAACATGGCACAGACAAGCATGCAGGTGTCCATAGCCAACAATGCTACTTGCACCGACAAGACAGAGACAAGCAATGATCTTTCCTAAATCTATCCAAGTAGTTTTGTTGCCTAAACCTAAAAAAGAAAAATAAAAGACCTTTTTGTTGGTTGGTAAACATTATGACTTTTTTGTGGGCAGAGCTTAGTTGGAGGCAGAAACATTCCCTAAACAGGCTGGCTTATACTAGCTAGTAAGTTTGTTGTTTGTTTGTTTTTTAAAATGGTTAAAGTTAAGAGAAAAGAGAAGGGTTTTTCTGGATATGCACTCTCGAGGACTGCAAGTGTTACCTGAAAAAGTTAGCATTAACTAAAAGGACCGGACTGGCTGACCCGTACATGCTTATAAAAATATATTAACAACAGGCTTGCCTGAGGTTCCAGCTCAGAACGCTGCTGTTGGCCAAAGTATGGCGAGCTGAGCTGGGAGGACAAGTGAGAGTGAAACAGCCTGACTCTTGGCTGAACCAAAAAAATAAGTCAAAAAATTAAAAGCCAACACTGCCATCTAGCTTCAGACTTTGTTACTCTTTATAGCTAAACTAGAGGCCAGGTGTAAATAGCCACAAAACTGCTGTGGGACTATTTTCACCTACGTCCAAAAAGACACTCAATTTATTTTATTTAGCATGAATGCTGTTGAGACATTGCATGGGTCAAGTCAGATCTGCCCGCTCTATCAAGCTGACTGATTCTCTGGTCTGGCATCCTGACATGTAACAGCAGTTTCTCGAACAAAAAAAAACAAAAACAAACAGCCAATGAACACAATCAGTGAGTGCTGAAGTTAGGTCCCTTGGTGGTCCACCAGAAGGGGTGTGACTTTGACTCTCAATTGTGTAAAAGAGAAAAAAAAAA
>JAJHUR010127629.1:0-24661 GCA_027495735.1 Lutjanus campechanus
TGGTGTTTTGGAGACTCTGACGTGAAATCACGTATCGCTCAGTTACTGTCCTCAACGAGCAGCGGTTGCTGCCGTGAGCCCCTCCCGGTCCCAAAGCACTCACAGGCGGTCAGTGTCACAGTAGCCTTGCGCTGCAGGTGTAGCTGCAGTCAGAGCAGAGGAGACCCACACCACTCTGCATCCAGACTGTAAATGATTCGAGCATGATCCTGTCCTGGCTTACAGAGCGGGATGTAAATGTGAATGTTTCTTCACTGTCACACTAATATCGAATCTTATCAAAGGGTGTTTTCTTAGTTTTCTTAAGTTTGGTTTAGTTTCTAACCTTATGCTCCACTTAGGAGGCTACAACAAGTCACAGTTAAACATGAACATTTTTTGCCATAACTTTAACATTTTTAACAATTTTTTGTATAGACTGTTTAATGAAATGAGATATTAACCCTCTGATGTGTATTAAAAAACTTATTCCTCTTTCCTACAGCGTCCATTACAATTACATGCAAATGGGAATTATGCAAATTAGGCGATAACGTCATTTAGCGACTTCTAGCAGCTACTTTTAGGACAGCCAATAGCTACTTTCCTTACTGAGGAGTTGGCAACACTGAAATGTCTTTCTCAGGGTTTCTTGTTGAATGCCACAGTAGTAAGGCCATTACCATGCCATTATTTATTTTTATTTGTTAAAAGCTTGTGAGTGCAGCAGCCTGGTTTGAAATAAAAGGTTTGCTAAACTTAACATGATTGTTATTTTCTCCTTTTTGCATGCAAATTTGAAAAACTCCAATAGAAGGGTCTGCTTGAATAATTATACTGGTCTCATTTTATGCATCAAAGGGTTGAATTTAACATTTATACAGTGATTTAGAGGAGAAATAAAAATATTGAGATATATATCGTGTATCGAGATATAGCCTAAAAATATCAAGATATTGGTTTTAGGCCATATCGTGCAGCCCTAATAAAAACTACATATTTCATGAAAAAATGCAGTAATGAAACCCTTTTTCAGTACAGAAATATATCATATTCAGTGTGAGGCAAACTAAACTGTAAAATTATAGTCTACCAAACTACTAGCTACTTCAAAATGAAAAGTAGGTAAACTACATCTAAATCAGTCTAAAAATTATTAGCCTGTCAAACTAAAACTACTTTCAAAAAGAAGTTCAACTACATCCAAACTATATTAGAGGAAATTGTCACAGTGGGGGAATCTCATATTGTTACACGGAGGTACGACTTAACTGACACTGAGTTAAGTGTAAGTGTGTCTGATTTAGGGACAATAGGGCAGTCCAGTCCTCACTGAGGCAGCCCAAGGATGTGTTTTAAGGAGATAACAGGGAGCAGTCGTTGAGGTGGAATCAGGAAAATGCAACATTTCTTGGGAAATTCATAGTATCCGATGGCAGTCATCTCGGAAACAACCCACAGGTGATTTTAATCAAATAGCTGGTGACTGTCATTAAATGACAACCATGGCCAATGAGCTGTGGCATTGTGGTAGATTTTATGGTAAAAAAATGTCATGAGAATACCATAAATATGTAGTTTATAATCAACTACCTAAACTACATGATCAAAAATAGTTAACGACTGAAAAATTACTGAGACTTGAATGTGACCTACCTCCTGCAAAATGCAGTTAAACTAGTTATTGAGGTCCACGTAGTTATGTAACTACACCTCAGCACTGATCATATTCTATGTGTCAGAACACTAAAGGCTGGACAGTAGAACAACTTTTAAGCACAGGGTGAGTGGGTTTGTTTTTGAACTGAAGTGCATGTGCAACACTAGCATAGCATGCAGCATCTGGAAAAAGAACTAAAACCATATGATTATATTTTTAAAAGGATGAACAGCCTGCAGTTTAGAGGGTAGACCTGAGGTTTTAATAATGCCCACCACATCTGCTCCTCTCATTTCTTTTAAAAGCAGCACAGTTAATGAGATTTTAATGAGCTAAGAAGACAGTTCAGGTGGATTTTTTCCCAAAGCATGCATATAGTGTACAACTTTCCAAATATATTCAGTATATCAACACTATAAATATGTTCCTAGAGAGGATGATGCTCTGAAGTCATGTCACAGTTGAGTCAAGTCTAATTTTATTTGTATAACCCCAATATCACAAGCCACAATTTGCCTCAGGGGGCTTTACAATCTGTACAGCCACAACCCATTTTACCAGGAAACTATGTGTTATGCTTCAATTACAGCAACCTGCAGGACACCAAAATATGTTATTTTTGCCATTTGTTCTGGCATGAATAAGATTACTTTTTGGGAGAAATCTAAGATCTGTTTTTCAAGGAACACTCATATAGGAATGTGGAAGTACAGTATATTAGGGCAAACCTGGTTTTGATATTTACTGAACACAGACAGAGATAAAACTCTCCAGGGGCTTCTTTTTTTGGCTATGCAAATATATTTACATCCATACAGCCACATTTGAATCTCTCATAGTGATAACAGCCACCTCACTGGGTTATTGTGAAAGGCTTGTGTGTGTGTGGTTGTCTCACCAACTGTGTGTCCCTCCAGCTCAGAGACTCGAATCTCTGCTCCTATGAGTCCAAACAGTAGAGGCTGAAACACGTCCCATGCCCAGCCCACCACTTCCTCCACACGTGCCTGAAGACAAACACAGAAATGTTTATCTTTGACATGTAGCAGTGAGGACACAATTACTAATATTCTGATCAGTCTTACTGTACAAACTAGTAACATGGTAAATAGTAGTATTCAATAATCCATTATGAAATATATTTTCCTGTTGAGTTGAGTATTACAGATATGGCAGACGTTTGTTATTACCTTTTCTGTCCCCCAGCCGAGGCCTGCCAAGAATGCCAACACCAGGGTGCAGAGACCTCCAGAGCCAGGAAACCCTGCCACACTGCTGCCGAACACAGCAAAGACAGACAGACCCAGCACCAAGAAGGATCGCTTCATTACGATGTGTTTCTAAAAGACAAAGACAGATAATTAAAGTGAATGATTGAATATAGAATATTTTATCGTAATGAAATCTATAAACAAACTGCTCCATATACTGTAATATATGAGATATTAGGTAGCAAATATGACATGCTGACGACGGGGCTACAACTAACAATTATGATTTTAATTCCGATTCCGGTTCTTAATGATTCTCAATTCAGATTCTTTGAGGGTCAAGGTTAAAACATGTCACATGCTTATTTCACTTTAAGTGAAGTCACTTATTAACTATTTTGATAATTGTCATTTTTCATGCAAAAATATTTCATGGTTCCAGCTTCACAAATGTAAAGATTTTATGCTTTTCCTTTTAATTACTTGTCTACCGACACTGATACTACAGATACAGATACCAGAGCTCTCTTTTCTTCATCATCATCGTTATTATTATTATTAATATTATTATTATTATTATTATTGTTGTTGTTGTTATGATCATTATTATTAATATTGTTAGTAGTAGAAGTAGCAGCAAATAGGTTACATGAAGCTGTGTCAGTTTATATTCACATTCAGTCACAGTTTTCACCATCTGGGAAACTTTAGTGTTCAACCATTGTGGGGCGCTGTAGGATTCTGGCTTGTGAGGTTCACATATGCTGCAGATACTAATAGGCTCGTTCAAGATGAACTGCTTCTCGCCTGGGAAATGGACAAGATCAGGCGGCCACAGCAGGAGGTGGAGACAAAAAGCTGTAGTCAAGTCAGACAGTTTCCAGCGGACTTCAGAGAATACACAGGAAATTACACTAACATCCTAGATCAGCTGTCAACTACCTTCAGCTTCTTTTGCCTATCTTGTAAAGCACTTTGTAACTGTTGGTTTGATAAGGCATATATATAACCTTTATTATTATCAGCCACAAAATATATGCTTGTTAATAGATTAAAACTTCATGGCACAACACAAGACTAATATATCTAGCATTAAATATTACAATTACACAGAAAAAAATAGGATTTTATACAACACGTGGTGTTTGTTGTCAAAATTAAGAGCTAATCGGAGCCTGTCAGCTCATTGATCAGGTGACAACCAGGCTTTTGCAGTTGGTGGAGAGCAACTGCAGCATCTGCAGCAAGTCAGTATCAAGTCGGACACAAATCTGACCGGTCATACATTGTGTGGCAATTGCCAGTGATCAATTCTATGCAGGCCTTGCTCATCTCGAACGTGCCTAACGTTGGGAGACAGCCCTCATTTGCATAATTCTCAGTTTAAGTTTGCTATTCTATGTCCCAAGCTGCAGATGTTAGGTTTTGTTGATATTTTTAATCTACAGTTGTTACTTTGTCTTAGTGTTTGTGATGTGTTTGTTCACAAAATGGTGGTTTATGTTGGGTTGGTAACTGTCATTTTTGTGCTGGTTTAGCTGGTTTTTAGTGGACACCATGTGTGAGGGGTCCAGTACACTTCACCACTCCAGCTGGACTTTGCAAAAATAAAACATGGTCACTAACCCCAGCAAACTCTATATGCTTTAAACTAATAGCAGTGCAACAACTGGGAAGTCTTTGCATTAGTAAATGCCATATTATAGCAGCATAACTCAATTAAAGTGGTATGTGAGGCGAACATAAGCACAGGTGAAACAGAATAAGAATCGAAGTTTCAGTTTCTTAACGATTCCTTAAGAACCTGTTTTTCGGAAGTAGTAACCAACCCTATCCGTCACTTTCCTGTATACTGTGTGCGTACGTGTTCTCATCTTAAGTACTCAGAGTTCATCATCACAAGTGGAAGACTCAGTTGACTTTTTTCACAAGCATTTGTTCATTCTGCATTTGTTCGTTCTGTCATACGCAGGCTGTGGTGTCAAGTGGTGTAAGGATGACTAAGCAATAGTAAAACTGGCTAATACCATGGTAATACAGTAAGAGCACACTTACCTGGTCAACACTAGGAAAGTACTGGATGAGGAAGCCAAGAAGAATCCCAGCAACCATCCCACCAGCCACCTCCAGTACACCCCTCAGCAGGTTGTACCAGGTGGAGCCTAGAAGGATCAGCAGAGGAAATATACAATTAATATAATAAAACTTTCATGAACCAACTGCCCTAAAATGTGCAAACAACAAATATTTATGACAGTAGCTTGGTAAGCATAGTATTATTTAGTGATTTAAATGCAGTTTAGTATAACCTTACAAAGGCTCTATTCTATGGTATACTGGAATCATAAAATACAAAATGCATTGTGAGTGACATGAATACACAGCACACTGACACCCTCTGCTGAGCTCCTGACTAACTACACATAAAAGTCATTTATTTCATATGCTTCTCAGTGTTGACCTTACAGAACCTGCTGCCACTCCTCTGGAGATAAAGGTGGTGCATTCAAGAAAAAGAACATTAAATTCAGCACTTCCCATTTCCTTTGTCTCTCCACACATGCAAAATCACGCACACTTTTACAGGTTACCTGTGGCGAATGCCATGCCCAAGCATGTGGTAAACCCTGTGATGGCAAGAATGTCGTCAAAGCTGCCTGCAGCCATCAGAAGGGTGGGGATGCCCTGCTCCACACCATAACCGTCCTTCTGCAGCAACAGCATGGAGGGAACCACCACTGCTGGAGACACAGCCCCCAGCACAAAGCTACAATATAGAGGTGACGGATTGTTTAGTAATCCTACTGAAATAAATGAAGGTATCAACCCTTAAATATATTTCATTGTCTCCCCTAGGTTGACTGGGGGAGTGAATGGGCTGTGGGCAACTTAACTGAACAGAACAGAATACATAAAATTTGAACTTGAACAACCAAACACTTCAAAGAGTTTTTCAAGTCTTCCAATATTTTATTTTATTTCTCAGTGATCCAATCAGAACTATTTTGTTGCTCTGGTCAGGACTAGCTTCAGTCCCATCAGAAGTGGTGCTTCTAACATCTTCTCCACTGTCGCCAGATTCAGATTGCGTGCATTTAATTTCTTAATTTCCCTGAGGGAGTCTTCCCAAGGGTCTAACCTTAAAAAAACACAGATATTTTGTATGAATTACAGACATTTAGGGTCGATGTCTTCCCATTTTTAGTTTTAGACAGGTTACATTATTAAATTACTCTTGTTGGTAAGCTTTAATTGCACTTACAGTAATGCAAAAAGTTGAGTAACGTTATCTTCACTTCACCTGTCTCTCCCTTCCTACGCCCTGTGTGTGCATGGAGGAGCTAAGCACTGCCCTCAGTGAGAGCAGAGGAGAGGATAGAAACTAGCACAACAATAAATGGCAGCAAAATGCAGTAGATACTCTCAAAAAGAGCTGAAAAGAAGCGCAGAGACATGAGGTAAATACATAAATAAAGTATTTAGTTTCCTTTAGGAGGGCTGGAGTTGATGGTAGTTCGAAACGCTAGACCTGAAGAGAGGCAAAAGCATGATGTATGACGGCTATTCAACTTCAACAGAAAGTGGGACAAAGAAAAATCACTGGGGTTTTGAGTGCCACACAGAATACTTTGTCAATTAATGGTCACAAATAACTCTTTTAGTGTAATGATCGATACATTCCTCTGCCCTCAGGAAAACTGACAGAAAACTAGACATGATTTGACTTGTAGTGCCTCTTTATTTTGTATTCTTTCACCGCAGGAATGCATTGGTTGCACAATAAACACACCAGTTTATTGCTTGTTGTAGCTGACAGTGTAAATGGACACTCATCACTTCATTTGCTCTCTAATTGGTGACTTTTAAAATCAACTTTACATCTCTTTAGCTTCAGACATTTGAAGGGAATGGAAAGTCAAGTGTTGAGAGGGTGTAATCCTACTGCAGCCAATCTCAACACAATGGTGCTTTAAAAAGATGTAACCAATATCATATTGGTTCAGATCATGCAGTCTACTGTTCTCAAAGTCTCAAAGTAGCTAATTTAAACAGGCTGTAACTGGCCCGCTGGCTGCTAGTTTAATAGCCCTGATGTATAGTTTGTACCAGGGGTCAGCAACTTATTATTGTTGTTGGCCTGAAGTGATTCTTAAATTCTCCACTTGTAAAAATGTGTAGCCTAAACACTGAATGAAAACAAATGTTTTAATATTCTGCCAACTAAAATGTGCATCACAGACGTTGTCTGTGGCTCAGCGCCTTTTCCTCTTTGAGAAAAATAGAGAATGTTTGCGGCTCCAGACAGAGTTGTTTTTCTTTTTCTGCCAAAAATGGCTCTATTGACAGTAAAGGTTGCAGAACGCTGGTATATATTGTAACTGAGATGTAATACCAGGCCCAAATTTGATACAATGATTTTGATTCTCTAATGATGGTTATTTTACTGAATTACAAACAGATTTTTCTGAAATTTTCAACCACCAAAATTCTGCCAACAAATCTTAAAAAAGACTAAACAGAAAATTCCCATGCTTTTTTTATGCTGGCAGTAATCTTCACCCTCAAAAACTGACATTTGTTTTGGGCAGTACAAAAATATTTGTATTGGCCCCCATCCATCCTTTACCAACTGATAGGCAATGTGGTGGCGGGGGGTGGGGGGGGTGGGGGGGGGGGTGTATGGCAGGCAAACAGTGGAGAAGGCTGATATCTCAAGCCTCATTCAAACTAATGACAAATTATGACGAGGCAGAAATACAAAGGCTTTGGAGTTTATTTTTGAGTGTTACACTAGCAAAAAACAAAACAAAACAAAGCAACTCTCATCTTGATGGAAACAGTTATATTTCTTCCTCCTCAGCCCGATTAAACATCAGACAAGAGGTTGTAATGTGATCTAGTGACTCTCGGGCAATATTGTGTTTTCCATTTTCTTCGTGGGAACATGTTCCATGTAGGTACAGTGCGTTGTACCGTGTTAGTCTAACTTATCTTTGTCATCAAAGTTCAACCTTCCATGTTTTATTTTTTTCTAATAGTTGACATTGTCACTCTGCTGTTGCTTCAGAGGAGTAAAATGCTACTATAGCACAGAGAGCTAAACCGTCTGCTCACATGCCAAATAATGGAAGTTGTGAATAAAAAATAATTTACTGTCTTTCTGTTAGAAAATGTAGGACTGATTCTACAAGACTTTTGTAAGTCAGTGTGCATTAGAACAATGGGAAAAAACAGACAGAAGCTTACAATTACAGACAGGCAGAACACTTCAATTAATTTAATTAATTTTTATATGAGCTGGGACACTTATTTAGAAAAATCTATGACAACACGTATTGATGGTGAAGGTGAAATCTGAGGTGGAGTGGCTGTTAAACAAGTTTCAACTCATCATCATTACAGAGCAATGTAACATCATGACAGGTTGTGACATTTACAAACTAAGTCTCAAAATCACCTCAAACGACAAAACTGTGTTGGAAGCAGAGAGGGGTTATAGAAACAGAGGACAGCACAGTCTAACAGGGAGCTGGGATTTTATATCTTAACTATGAGCAGTGTGCACATTGTGAACTGAAAAAAATAGGAACAAATGAGTCTTCATATTGAACAGCCAAAACCTATTCAACTGAAAAAAAATTCTGGAGGAAGCACAACCCTAGAAATTTATCAGAAATATTCCAGAACCAACCAACCCTGTTAAGTCTAAATCAGTCTGTGCTTTAAAGGGCTTTCAACATAACTTGTCCCTTATATTTGACTCTTACTGGTTTATGAAACAAAGATATCCTCAGAGGAGCTGTGTCTGCCTGTCTGTCCTAGACTTACTTTAACGATAATACACAGTTTTTATGAACAGGGTTTCTGCAGGTTTCAGTCAGTGAAATTTAAGACTTTTTATGACCTTTTTATGACCATTATGATTTAAATTTATGACCTACATTGATTAGTGAAAAAAAATAAATGATTAGCAAAAATTACGTCATTAAAAATTTACTTGAAACATTTATTTGTGTTCATCACACATTTTACTCAAATTCATTTCATTTGTCACATTTTCACACATTCTAAGTTAGAGATGAGTTCGAATTGGGAAACATTGTTTGGAAAAGTTCAGACATGTTTTTGTTCCCACTGTAGGAGTAATGTTTTGTTATCGTATTCAACACCCAAAGGACCTCCGCTTTCAATGCAGCGGATGATCCAAACGCTAGGGGTGCAACGGATCAAAAAACTCACGGTTCGGATTGTATCATGGTTTTGAGTCACGGATCGGATCATTTTTCGGATCAGCAAAAAAGAAAAAAAACGGTGGGATTAGGGTCAAATTATTTTAAAAATGCACTTGGCTTTGATCTCTGTCTGTCTGTAATTATCACCATAGTTATGTAATGTAATAATAATGATAATAGCAATGATAATGGTAATAATATTAAAATCTTCAAACTTATACAGTAAGCAACTGTTCTATGTATATACATACTGTACATTAGATTATTATACACTGCACAGTATAATACACAACTACTCTGTAGTCTGATTCAATGTCCCGCCTACAGCACATCTGATTGGTTAGAAGTTACAGGTAATCAATCAGCACAGATGCACTGTGTCACAGACAGGGTGAGACAGCTGCACTGCACTGGTGAACAGAGAGGAGCTGTGTAGAAGTTAAGACAGCTGATATCTCCAAAGTTTCAGTAATTATCACAGTTTTATGATCTGTTTCTTTGACGACAGCAGTTACATCAGTGAAAAAAGTCATGGTCTGGATTTCACTCAAGACGATGTGACGGCTTTTAAATCAGTCGCTGTTCTCAGAGATGCGCTGAACACAGCAGCATGTGTGTTTTCACCGCAACTCTGCATTGAGATTTCGGGTATTATAACTTATACAAAAGTAACAGTGACAGTAAAACTATGTAGCTCACACGTAGACCGCGGATCACATGCATGCCGAACCGTGGAAGGCGAACCGTACGAAACACGTACAGATCAACAGCGATCCGTTGCACCTCTACGAAACGCACTGCCAGAATCCAGCGTTTTATTCGGACCTGCCGGAGGTAGTGCCGTCGATGTAGTAGGTCTACAAAACTGTGTGATTGCCTGGACCCGCTGCAGACTCCTCATATGCTTCTCAGACTTAGCATGCGACTGAAGGGCTTCGATGCCCAAACTCGACAACTCAAATAATTTTAAGACGTGACTAAACGTAAATTATGACCTTGTATCGAAAATCCCTACATATTTAAGACTTTTTAAGGCCTAAAATTTTAATTTTTAAAGTTAAGACTTTTTATGACTTTTTATGACCCCGCGGAAACCATGTATAAAGTATAAAATGGAGAGTGGAGATAGAGAGGGAGAGTAAATAGTGTTATATTTACCCAAGGATGAAGCCCCACACCCACGGCAGGCCCATGAGGAAGTGAGAGATCAGAGCTATGGTGCAAGCCTCTATGATGCAGGGCCCACATGCCACACGTATACACACAGACTTTAGCTTCCTCAGAGCCTGACAACAAAAACACATGCATCATAAGCTTGTAACAGTAATTAATTAACTTAATTGACTTGACTGACAGAGATTAAAAGAAGATTAACAAGTGTAGTGATGTTTGGTAGTACTGAATGATTGATTGATTGACTTTTCCTCATATCTTATCACTGGATATTTACTACATTGGATTCTTTGACAGCTGGTTACATAAATTAAGCAATTGAAAGACATGACTTTGGGCTCTGTTAAGCTCTGACTGAGAAGATTATTAGATACATGAGATTTTATAATTATATCTTTACTTATGAGAATTTGTAGAATTAATGACAGCACATCTCAATTGTTACTATAAATCCAATTGCAAAAAAATGAAGTTTGAATTCATTCATACCTAAAGCAATTAATGTATATAGTCACTTTTTAATTTTTACCAGCTATTAACTTGGAATGAATGTTTTGATCATGATTATTGAACACTTGCAAATTTCAATGGCAAGAGACAAACAAATTTGACTACATGACTGTTTCATTTCAAATAGCAGAAGATTTTTAGTTTACTTGAGTGACAACACCACACCAGAAACCAGATTATGTTGAAAATCAAACATTTTTCAAGGAGTATATTCAAATCCAAGCATATTTCTATCCTTGACTGTTAACATTAAGCATTGTCAAGGCTTTAACGATGAGAGTCATAAACACAGCGATGAGACTAGAATATCATTATTATATATATTCTCTCTAAACATTTCTGTGTGCAGATATGTAAGTGGAGTATGTGTCCTACCGTGGGATCCAACCCCAGACCCGCTCGGGCCAGAATGACAGCCAGAGCGATGTTCCTCAGTGACGCAGACCACTTGTAGTCAATGAACACCCATGTTGTTACAACTGGGATGTTTCTCAGCAGGAAACCCATCAGCAGCATACCTGCAACACAGCAGGTAAGAGAGGAAAGATGATCCTTAAAGACTGACTCTCACACAAATCAGAGCCAGAATGTGCATCGCCTGTTGCTTTTTGAACTTACAGTGGTTATCATGGACATCTGAGATGCTGAGACCCACTGTGAGCATGTCTTATAGCACTAATAAATCAAGTTTCAACAAGATCCAAAGGTTTATAAACTCACAAGTCACCTGCCAATTCTCATGACTGAGAATTCTACATTACAATGATACACCAGATCATTAAGAATAATGAACATTACGTTAAACTTAAGTTCTTTATAATTACGGCTTTAGATTTTGTACCGTTTGTTGTTCATATTATTTATTACATGTTAATATTTACTTACACACATTTACACACATTTGCCTTGAGGAACAGACTGCAAAAAACTTGAGGACACTTTGGGGCAGTTAGTAGTCCCTGAGCAGAGTGGTGCTACAGTTTTCAAACCATATTGTGAATGTGTTTAGAGTGCACCAATAAAAATGGTGGCAAATGGTTTGCTCTTACCAACTTTATTATTATGCAGGAACATGTATCAATAAAACCTTGCTTTCATCTACTTGATGTGTGGGTGTGAGGTGTGTACACAGGATAAGAAACACGTGTCGACTTAAGGTTTACACACCGTACCAAGTTTTGTATCCTACAGATGTGTTCTCAATTTTTTTAATCAAATGCAAAAAGGGAAAAAAATACATAAAGAGCAAATATAAACTATAAACTGTTTATTAGTGGAGAAAGGGTACTTCACATTTAAACTTCAAATTCATCATACTCTTCTACCATTGTTATTTTACTGTTATATCATTATACAACATTCCTCTTTTCAAAAATATATTTCAAATTACAGATACTGAAGTGGTAAACAAGAGTACTCTTTTGAGGAAGAACCCAGGAAAATGACGTTTATAGAAAGACCAACTCCAAGATCTATCTTACTTGAACTTCAGTCTACTTTTTGATGATATTTGTGAATAAGGAGTGGTTACTGCTTCCTTGATTTTTATCTTGTTAGGGGTGCAGCTCGTGGCTTATGATTTCCATTTCTAGATTCATAACACCAGGAACTATTGCATTACATTATCCCCTAACCAATTTTGCACCAGCAGCTTATGTGGACATGACTAAGAACGGAACAAGTGAGTAACATGATTGTACAGTTTATCATGAACTCCCTTTTGACCCCATGCCCTTCTTTAATATCAACAACAAAGAAATGAATTAGTCACTAGATTCCTTCATTATATGTCACCAAATGAATATGTACATGTCTTAAAGATATATAATACTCCCAATACTTATAGCTATTCGATTACAACATATTTGGCAAAATCATGTAGATCAAAATACATTTGAGTTTAGTTTTAGATTATTTTAAGTGCGTCTAATGTGATGCAGAAAACTTGGTCAGATCTTGCTCTAATACTGAGATTAATTACCTATAGCAAATACAATTCTTTGTACCGCACATGCAGAATGCTAGAGGCAGCTGAAGTAGCCTGTTAGCTAATGCTAGCCTCCCAGGGGTATGCTTGGGTGGAAGACATTACACAAAAAGTGAGAGATTTGGGGGTAATGTCATGACAACACTGCGTGCCGATCACCAACTCAACCTGCCATTTGTTAACCTTTAGTCAATTCCATAGTCAAACCTTAATATAATCTGTCTAATTTCCCTTTCCAAATAAGCAGCTTTAACACCGACACTGGAAGATGAGGTATTGCGTTACTAAATATCACCCTGGGAAAGGCACCTGTGTAACTAAATGCTTATATAAACACACCACAGCATAACCGCTAATGCTAACGCTAGCCTTACCAAGGAGCGGGGGGAACGGTGGAAGTCTGGGCAGATGGACGAGAGCCACCAATTTGCCACCGATGAGTGCACAGATGAAGAGGATTGTGATGCCAAACAGGTTTCCTCCTGGAAGACATTCATCCTCTGTGATGGACCACACCACTCCAAAGAGCACAGCTGCCAACAGGACTGGAGAGGACACAAGAGGCGGACATTAGATTATTATGTCACTCATGAACAATAATGCGAGCATGATTTTATTGGCTTTACAAATGAGTGGGGTGATAAATATTTTATTGCCTCCGCCAAGGAGATTATAGTTTACAGTTTGGTTTGTTTGTTAGTTATTTTGTCTGTTTCTCAGCATAATTTCGGCAAAATGACCGGTCAAACTTCCAAAGTAAGTCATTTAAAAATAGAGCTACTAAGAGCTTATTATTGATTAACTACCTATCTCTGTGAATGCAAATTGTGATGTGAACATAACTTTAAGTATTAGTATGAGTGTGTGTGTATATTCACCCACAACATTGCTGAATTTTTCAGATAGTTCAAGGTATACTGTACATCAGTCTTTCATGAAAGAACAAATTGACATGCAACTCATTTCCTGTGTAGGAACTCAAAATCAACTCGACCCCCCACATTGCTTACCTTTAGTGATGAGAGAGGCTAGAAGGCCTCTTGGTGGACATGGACAAAATCTGCGGAGCAAGGGACAGCAGACCACTGGTGGGTCTGTGTTGGTTCCAGCATCCACCACAGGGTTTCGAGGAATAAAATAGGTGGTTTCCTCTGTGACATTTGGAGTGGAGCAGCGTCGTACCACCACCTGGATCTGGTTCACATTTAGATGCTGGGGAAGGAGGATCAGAATATGCTCAAGAAACAGTCAGAGATCACATTTGTCTGGTGGACAAAATATTCTGTTAGATGCCTTTAATGGTAATTCAAGTATTTTTAAACCTGGGCCATACTTTTTTTTTCTTTTTTTTTCCTTTACATAATTTGGGATCTAAGTGACTAATAGGTACAAAAATATTGGTTAGTTTGTGTGTGTTATTGTGTAACTTTGGTGTTTTAGCACATTTAACTAAGTGATTGAGCCAGAACAACTCCCTAGTACAGCAAGTAAAATCACTGCTTTTGGTAAGGGGACTTCACTGCCACTTGAGATGGTCTACTGGACCAATTCCAAAGCTTTTTGTACCCATTTGTCATTTAGACTCAAAATTATGTAAAAATGGGGCCCAGGTTTAAAAATACCAGAATTACCCTTTAACACTGAAGCAATACATGTTAAAAGAAGTATTTTTCCCTCACAAATTTTATTCTTTAGTTTGAGAATTTGAGTTTGAGAACCCCTGCTTACACAGAACACCAGAACCAAGGTGTCACACTGACACAAAGATGAATACATTGTTCATGTTAAGATTTAAAAAACTTGTAGATGTCCCTGTGGCAGCAATTAAAGAGGTTACAGGGACAAAAGTGCCATGCCCTATCACTGTTATTGACACAGAGGTACGTCATACCAGCAGAGAACAAGATACAGTTTCTTGGCAAATAATAGAATGGAGATATGAACTCTTTGTCATACTGCTCATACAGTACGGCTACATTGGCTCAAAATTTTGACTTTGCCTCTGGCAGCATTTTAATTAAGTTTCACCTTAGATTTACTCACAACAAGAAATGATTAACAAATGATCTATGGTGTACAATTAATTTTACAAGATTAGAGAATAGTTATTTAAAACAGTAGGCTATTAAAATAACACAGCGACCTCATGCGAGAGACAAAGTAGCAGGGCCACATGACAACTACCACATCACTTATGTTGCTTAAAATGTCTTACTTATTTTACTTATTGAATATCAAAAACAAAAAAGCTTTGTCATTTAACAATCTTTTGCCTACCAAAAAACAATACACTTTTCAGTCTTGTCACAGGAGTAAAACTGAATTTAACTAGGTTAAAGGGCTGTAACAATTATTTTCATTATAAATTAATCTGTCAATAATTCTTTCGATTAGTTGTTTGGTCTATCAAATGTCAGAAAAGGGTGAAAAATGTTGATTGGTGTGTACCAAAACCCAAGATGACGACCTCAAATGTCTTGTTTTGTCCACAACACAAATATATTCATTTTATTGTCATACAGAACCTACAGAACTAAAGACACGGGAAAATATTTACTTTTAGGACAGCTGAAATCAGAGAATTTTACTTGTCTAATGACTAAAATCTTTCTAAAACATGACTCAAACTCATTGATTTATTATCAAATATATTATCTAAATAACGCTGACAACTAAGCAATTAATTGTTGCAGCTCTACCGGGTTAAAAGAAAATATTCTTATTAGTAAAATACTATACCTCCACATGGTTTGCTGCAGGCAAAGCAATTCTGTCCAGCAGTGGGCTGGGTGCTGGACTGGGTGCCGGACTAGGTGCTGGACTGGGTGCCGGGCTCGGCTCCGGGGTAATAAGTTTGGGCTGGGTGTCCTCCATGGCAATGGGCTACAGTATGTCTGGTCCACTCTGATCTGTATCACAGTACATCAAGCCGACGGGTGGGGTTGTCCATTGATGGGCAGTTCCTTCACTTCAGCTTCTATATGTCCAGCTCTGACCAGAGGCTCCTATTCATACAATACCGTTTTATCAGAAGGGAAACAAATTATTATTTACTTAATAACAGAGAACAGTAGTGTTGGCACAGGTGTGGAAATGGCATGGAATGATAAGGTTAATCTCACACACAGACCTGTTTTGTTTAGTTTAGCAGATGCTGTACTGAGAGGGAAAAGCACATTAACTAGGCTTCAAGCCACATGGTTCCTGTCTACATGAGGATATGAGGCTACTGTCTAGCTACACGCTGGCTGCTGTGCTAGCAGCTCTGTTAACTTCAACATGGTGCAGTACTATAAAGTAGTGGAGCTCTAACTTATTACAATGGGCAAATACAATACTCTCCTGTTTTCAACAGCTTTACTTCGAGGGATGTTGCACACAAACGTTGACAAGTTACCTACATTAAACTAACGCTACTACAATGTTTTGACAGTTGCTTGTGGCAACAGATGCTTGGTAATCCAATTGTGAACAGACCACACTAATCAATGCTTACAGCTCGACCATATGGCACTAGCTAGCGTTAGCTCAAGTACATTACTGCAGATGCTAAGGCAAGTAGGTTAGAGTTAACTAGTAACTGACAACGGTAGCCACGTAGCTAGCCAGCAAAGCAAATGTATGAAGTTCGGTTGTGCTAAGTTCAGTGAGTGTACACACGTACAACACAGGGGCAGAGAGCACTGGAACCACAGCTACAGTAGTTAGCTCGTGAAGAGCCAAACCACGCCTCACGATAAACCTATTAATGAGTCCATTATCGGACAAGAACGTACGGTCTCGGTAGCGGCAACTACCCACATATTTCCTCATATTAGATAAAATATTGAACTGGGAATAGCCTTACACAATGACCATTAAACTGGTGAGAACGTCAGAGCCGACCTGAATGTTTCACGATTCACCCCTTTACGTAGCTTTACGTCAACGGTTACTCGAGCGCCATGGACGTTGGACTCTTTCAGCGCTATATTAACCCGGACACCTTCAACGTCTCATTTCGGTAAATGAAGCAAAACTCAGTTAAACTCTCTACTCTGACATTTCGGGGTATGAACATATAATTTGGCGTAGAAACAGGAATGTTGCTGTCCGATATTGGATTCATCGCTAATAGCTGTCCGTGTGCGTCCTACCAACAGCTGTCAGTGAACTCACCACAGTAGCTTGCTACTAGAAACCGCTTCTTACCTCCCCTGTAGGGGTTTCCTACATATGTAAGTAATGACAGAAAAAGCAACTCACCTCATATCGTAAACATTGTCATCGCATGTCAGTGGCAGCGTTTCTGGCACTCCTGTGGCAATAGACCAGCTGGGAAATAGGAATCAGGCGGATTAGTGATGACCAAGTATGTACCGCGCACAGGAGCGCTGCTTGGTTAGGGAGGGAGTTTGGTTAAATGGAGAAGTCACTCAAGGATATTGGTCAAGTCGTTTTAATAGATAGAAATGGTTAATATTTTATAATGTATCACATTCAAAATTTGACGAACTGATTTGTAAAACATTTAACAAGGAATAGTTGTTAAAAGTTGAGCACTTAGCTGGAATAGTCTATTTATTACAGTGTCATTAAATACATGAACAATTTACCATTGCACAGCATAGATTTAAGTTTAAGGATATAAAATATCTCCCACTAAGTCAGTAAAAATAGTATACAAAATCAAAAAAAATGATCAAGTCAAATTTTGTTCACTTTATTTGGAGTTCAAATGAGAATCAAAGCAGCTGCCTCTGCTGCTGTCAGGATGCACTTCAGAGCTACAGTTTTCTCAGAGACTCCATCCTCCATCAATGACTTGCTCTGTCCCAGTCACGTAGGCCGACTGTGAAGGAGCCAAGAAACATCAGATGACTGGAAAATTATTTTGCAACAAACCAATCAAAAACATCTTTGTCTGTGTTTATGCACTAAGGAATATTTACCATTTACAGATGGGTTAAGCAAACATACTCTGGACACAGCATCAGACACAAACGTATGTAAAATCTTTTCATTATTTGAGATTGTGAAAACTTGATAAAAACTGTTCAGTTGTATGCTAAATTTTATTTCCCACCCTAACGATTTAATGCATTTACATTTTGTTTCAAAACCAACTGCACTGCCAGGAAAACTGATGAATCCATTTATTTTTTAGTTATTAGCCTAAATTTAAGTATATTGAGTCTGAAATTATTCTGCAAACAAAACAAGGTTTCTGTGGGTCCTTGAAAAGTCTAAAATCTAATCCTCCTGAATTTCAGGCCTTAAAATGTCTATATAATGCAATTCTGATGGGTCTTAAAAACTGATTGGATTATGAAGTACATTACTTTTATTAGCTGCACTAAAGGCTTAATATGCAACATTTTCCAGGAAAAACAATTTGTATAATCATATAAACATAATCTCATTAAATCATCAATTATGACCCATTGGAAGTGCATGGTGGTGGCTGTACCTGCAAAGACCCTGCCATCTGCCTGTATTTCTTGTATTTTACTGTGCTTGGGATGCTTTTTTGCCAAAACGTTGATAATGAGAGACAACAGTCAACTATCTTTTTGGTGTGTTTATGAACAGTTCGGATAAATTCATAGTGATTCTACCTTTTCAGTCACACTAAAGTCTTTTGGGAGTAGCCACTATCAGGTCTTAAATTGCATTTATAATGATCTTAAAAAAGGTCTTAAATTTATCTTGTTGAAACTTGCATAAACCTTGAAAATATCCACCAGCATCCAGTTTTTAATGTTAACTCACACTAGGTTGCAAAGCCTCTCAAATTTCTAGAATACAAAGTACCAGGACCTCTGTATCCTAAGCGGTAACAATGGCCCCGCAAACACTGTCTGACTGTGGACATACTGTGCTACACATGGATGACATGGATCTATCTGTAAGCACTCACCTCATCTGAGGCCAGGTATACACAGAGATGGGCCACCTCTTCAGCTGTGCACATTCTGCCAGTTTTCTGCCTTGCCATGAAATCCTTAAAAGCCTGAGAGGTTACACAGAAAGGGGCAGAGGGGAGTTACAGTTGTAACGTTAATTATCTTCAATAATACTCCAGCTTTAGGGATTTCTTCTTGTGGAAACAAAGATAAGATGTACCTCTGAAATGACTCATGCAGGTATTACTGTCAGATTAAGAATGGAGAAAATGACAGAATAGAGGCTGCCATACCTGTTCTGGGTCAGGTTGGGCCTGGATCCTGCCTCTCAGTGATGGAGTATCAACAGTGCCTGAGAAAATATAAAAGAAAAACTTTCATTTATAACAACAATAACAATACTGAATACATAAATATAGATAGCCTTTGACTAACTGGATTATTTTGATTGCCAAATAGGTATGATTGGATTCAGTTAAGATCAGCATTATTATACTTAAATATTTTCATTATTTTTTTTATTTCATTTTTAAATTTTTGTTTTTAGTTTAGCTTAGTTTCAATAAATTTCCAAAGCGGGTTTGCTTATTTCAGTTTAGTTTTTATTGTTTAATAGTGTTTAGTTTAATTTTTATTAGTTTCAGTGTTAGTATTAGTTTTTCCTTATTATAATATGGGGGTATTTGTTAGGGGCAAAACATAAGAAGATTAACAATTAACTCAGTCATTTAGACATCCCGGTCTCAGTAAACGTCAAACTAATGCCTCCTCTTGTTTGTGTTGACAAATTTGACCACATTAACAGACTAAAACTAAAGATACTTTCTTCCTGTATATTTTTATTTCATTTTAGTTAGTCTTGTACAGAACGTAATAACATTTAAGTTAGTTTCTATTTTTTTTTTTTTATTCCAGTTCACAGTTCACACCTAGTTTTAGTGCAGTTTTAGTTAATTATTTTGGTTCAGGTCAAATAAAAGCTTGATGTGTTTGCACAGCAGTTATTTGGCCTGGTTTTGAAAGGACAAGCTCAAGGCTTGTGAAATTTTGAAAACACATTGTCCTCAAACATGAAAAGTCCTTCAATTTGTCTAAAAACATCTGTTTAATTTGTTTTTAATGATGTCTGCAGTCTGTAGTTATCTATTAGTAACCTTGAGTGGTACTTGAGGAGGAACAAAAAGGACACAGTGACGTTCTTTTATTTTGAAGGCCGTTCTCAACTTACCAGGACAAACACAATTACAGCGAATGCCTTTTTCAATGAAATCAGCTGCTATAGATTTGGTGAGCCCAATCACGGCAGCCTTGGAGGTACTGTAGACACACCGGTTCACAACACCTGTCGAGGAAACACACACGTCACTCACACATAGACACACACACGCACTATCACATGCACGCAAAGCAATTATCTGAGATAAGAGGATTACAATGAACATGGTCATACTTCAACGACTTAATGTCACATTAATTGGGTGTAATATTTATTTTACAACTATCTACAGTGAAAAGATCTGTGGAATATCATTTACCTTTTATGCTTGATGCAACAGATGCCATGTTAATAATGTTCCCCGACTTCTTTGCCAGCATCTAGGATGAGAAAAGAAATAAAAGATGGCACCTTAACAGAATATAATTGGTAAAGATGGAGAGTAAAATTATGCAACAGTCTTGGGTCTTCATTTTTATGTAACAAATAAATGACAAATGGGCTGAGATCCAAGCTAAAATTCCTTGTTGAGTCAGTTTGGTTAGTTTGCAGCTAAAGCTGGATTAGCGATTGGGCAGTCACCGCCCATCATGCCACAGGCTCAGAGTAATCCCAGCGGACAAAGGATGAGAACAAAATAAAAACATATGTCACTAAATCTACAGCAGCACCTATTTCATTCTCTCAACAACAGGTTAAACCGTGTAAAGCGTTTAGTAAAGTGGGCAAAGGTCACCTTCGGCAGGAAAGCCTTGCACATGAGATACATGCTGCGGACGTTCACGTTCATTGTGAAGTCCCAGTCGGCCTCTTCGCAGTCCAAGATGGAGCCGTGGTGCACAAACCTGTAGATGGTGGATGACATGTAAAGTCAGAAAGTATCAAAAACAGAAGTCACATAAACATATAGCTTTAGCTAAGAGGTAAAATATGTCAATCAGAATCAACACAAAAGAGCATAAGGGTTCAACATGAGGTATAGATTATTAAATTAAAAATAAAAACTGGGTGAAATGCTGCATCAACCCCCTCAACATTTGACTGAGCCCTGAAGGTGTCAATTTAGAGACCTTTGTTAAGGAGATTGACAAAAGGTCAAGTCGAGGTTAAACCTTGAGGTCCAGGGATTTTGGAAATACAGTTAAGCAGGAGATGGATAAATGTGCTTAATGTGAAGACAGCATATTGGCAGTACAAGCAGCAGTACAAGCAACCAAAAATATGTTCGCCGGTCTCTTTAAAAGCTTTTACCAAATATGAAGTATTTATGAGGTGTTTGTTTTTTTAAACAATAGGTAATTTTCTAGAACAGCTGGGCAGCAAGTATTACTCAGGAGTCAATAGTGTATTTGTTGTGGACTATTTTGGCCTTAAAGCAGTGTGGCTCATTGATTCGTGAAATTTGATGGGCATACAAAATAGAAAATAATCTGACAATACAGGAAAAAGGGGAAAAGTACCCAGCAACGTTGAACAGGACATCTACATGGTCATGTTCCTTGGCCAGGGCTTCGACTTGGTCCTTCTTAGTTACATCCACAACCTTGGTCTTGATCCCTGTTGGTGAAGAGAAAAAGAGGGCTTTTGTTCTGGAGAAAAAGTCCCAATGATTTTAACAACAATTGCACAGATTTAGAAAACAATAAAAAACTAATTGGAGGGCTCAGCACTAAGTTTTAAAAGTGGTTGCCGAAACTGAAAATGTGTTTGCCACATTTAGTCACCTTATACTTTCAGTCATTAAGTTGCTACACATCATAACAATGCTAATGTGACATCATCATCACACTTGGCTGCTGCTTTGAACAACATCTATTTTTTCCTGCTGGCCACTCAACGGCTCTACAGAAAGCAGTTAGAGGTGAAGTGCTTTGCTTGTGAGCTCCCTGAAAGAAGGTGTTGAGAGAGGGAAAAGTGTTGATCACCTGCTTACAAATACAACATTTTATTTATTGTGAGTGTACATTTGTCTGTCATATTAGTTGTGGTGTATTTTATAATCTTCACAATGAAAGCCTAAAACAAAGCTATAAAATCAGCTAAATTAAAAACAACTAAAAGCTTAAGGATATAGGTTATATATTATATATTTTATAAAGGTTATATAATGAAGATATAGTGAAAAACACTATTAAACAAAACAAGAAGATGTGATTACATACAGTGTACTTTATTGTTATGATAGATTATTTGAGATATTGGTTACAATATGATGGGACAGCAGTGATCAGACTACTGTTCACTGACTAAATGTAGATGATTTGTACAGTATCGATATATTGTGGAGATCAGTGAGCAGTAATTCACTTGTACAGTGTAATCAAAATGCGAGCAAAAGCAACACAGTCATTTAAAATAGTCATATATCATCATCTCTGCTAAACTGGATAAATTAACTTGGGTAAAAAAAAGTTAGAGCTGAATAAGTCAATTAATTAAATAATTGACTGAAATTTATATGAACTATTTTGATTATCTATTACTTTATTTTTAAACAAAAAATTACAGCTAATCAAATATAATATAGAATGTAATATTGGCTGATACACATAGTCTTCTATAATACTAAAAAAAAGTAAAAATCAGTAATGTGTGGGGTTTTTTTTTGTTGGTCAAACAAAGGTGAAAACTGTCTCCTTCAATACTTCTACAGGTGTACCTATTCAGTCTGTTGATAATTACAAGTATCTGGGAATTAGACTAGACAAAGTCTAATCTTTAAACACTATACTGACTATCTCACAAAGAAATTAAAACTCACACTGGGCTTTCTGTACAGGCTGAAGTCTTGTTTTTCCATGTTGTTGAGAAAATGCTCAGTTGGTCGTCTTTTTCTGACTCCGAGTGATTCCAATGATACCACTTACAGGTTTGACTCTCTGTCCACCTTGTCCATACTTGACCTTCTGTACCAATCAGTCTTGGGGTATGTCACTAATTCTAGCTTCAGGATCCATCACTGCAACTTATACAGCATGGTAGGATCTCTCACTTTGGTTACAACACCAGCGCATTTTAGCCTACAAGATCACTTCTGGCAAATTTCTTGCTTACTTAAGACAGAAGTGTTCATTGTTGTGGAACAGTCATAACCTTGGGTCACACAAATAGCTGCAGTTTAAAAGCTCCTTTTATCAGAGCAGAGACTGTCAAAAAAAAAAAAAAAAACCTGTTTCACTGCAGCCCTTAGTCCTGGAATCATTTGCGGATCAATCTCAATCTCCAACTCACTTGAGACTCTTGTCTTTTTAAATTATTTTAAACAAAATAATGGATTTGGTCACTGCTAGCTGCTTCAATTACTAATTGATAAGCAATAAACCAATAACTGAATACTGTAGTGCTGCCATGTTATACTGTACTCTATTGTATTAAGTATTATTTGTTTGTTTATTGTTTTTTTGTTTTTATTGTCTTTTAAATGAAACTCATTTAATGTTTCAAGTATTTATCTGCTTGCTTTTGCATTTTGATTTTATGGTCTTTTAAATGCAATCGTAATGTTTTCTTGATGTCTTATGTTGAATTTATTTTTATGCTCCTGTAAAGAACTCTGAATTCCCTGGTGTCTGAATGGGGCTATAGAAGATAAATTTCCCTTGCTTTATCTTATGTAATGTATTTTCTTTCACACTATTGTTGCAGTTGTGATCTGATGTTACTGTGACTTCCTAGTTAAAAATAAGGATGATAGTCTACATAAAACAACATTTGAAGATGTTGCCTCTGGGAAACTGTGATAGCCATTTTTCATTGTTTTCTGACGTTTCATAGACTGTATGATTAATTGATTACTAGAGAAAACAATGGGCAGTTTAAAAATGAAAATAATCATTAGATGCAATCTTTGGTGCCCAGTATAAGACTAGAAAGAAATGTGTTTAATTTGTTCTTAAAAGCTACTATGTTATAGAGGTTAGTTAGTATATGATGAGAAAAGGGTTTTGGCTGCATCACACTAGTTAGCCAGCAGATGGCAGCCTCAGACCAACAGAAATGAATTTTACCTTGAATGCCATCCAGCTCTTTCAGCTTCTCTCCATTGATGTCAGTTGCTGTGACTTGAGCTCCCTCCTTTGCAAATGCCTACAGATGAGAAAAACTTGAGTCACTTCCAACCACAATATCTGCACGCTATTGTATAAAACCTGCAGGTCAGTATTCCCTTGCAGAAAAGAAATATTGATAGTGAAGCAAACAAATATGTTTTAATTCTAAGATCCATTATTGCTGTTTTGTTAAATAAGCTTTGGGTTATGAAAAAACTAAAGGCCGGGAACAGTGAGAGGCAGTTATAGACTAACCTATAGACACAGAATGTCAATTTCTAACCCTAATCCGTAAACCTTCATTTTAAATCCCCTCCATCTCTGGTCAGGTGTTAGCTGATGGAGTGACTGCATCATTAACCACAGAGCAACAAACATCAGCAAAACACATAAGTCTAACTGGCAAATGCGCAATAGACCACTCACACCATATGCCACTTCTAGTACTGTGTGAATTGAACCTAATGATCTGAGACGTAAATAGATGCCTTTGTATTTAAATTCCTCCACGCTGCACAAGTCCCTGTAATACAAGCCTCAGTTTTACATACTTAAGCATGATTATTTTTTATAATAATAGTTCTGTACTGGACTGTTATGTACTTTACTGGATTTTTCTTTTTGGTATAAAATGAGATGAGTACCAGTACACATATGCACATATATGTTTCTGCAGGGCAGTAATTTGGAAGAAAATGTGTTTTGGAGCACTAATATTGTTGGTGCTGTTATAGAAGATGTAATGGGATGACAGCAAC
>JAJHUR010127638.1:0-15768 GCA_027495735.1 Lutjanus campechanus
AGTGTCCAGTCATGTAGGAAAATGTTTTGTCGTTCTTTTGCATTATATTAGCCTTGCCTCTCTTAATTTACAGCGTTTGTTGAGGAGTGTAATATATTCCATTTTCTGTCTTTTTCACAGGCGTGTGTAAGATGTACGAGGAGCATTTAAAGAGGATGAACCCCAACAGTCCGTCGATAACGTACGACATCAGCCAGCTGTTCGACTTCATCGATGACCTGGCTGACCTCAGCTGTTTGGTGTAAGTTTGACCAGGAAACAAACTCATAACATCACTGATTTTTTTAAATATTGAGTGACAAGAGGCAGCTTTCAATCTGATGTGATTGTAACACAACACTTTGGTTGGACTCCACAAGTATAGTATGTACAAATATAGAATGCTGTGCATACTACATGTGCTGTAATTTATGTAGAGTCTCACAGGCTTTTCCAGTGATCATATTTTAGGGTTATTGAGCACAAAATATTGTTGGTTATATTAGAACAAAAATACATAATAATACAACATCTTTATATGTATAATGATGTACTAAAATAGGAGAATATTCTATATACATGCATCAGTTTTCAAAATGATACAACGCACACAGTTTATTTTATGGCACAAACACATATTTTTTAAGATATTTGCAGGGAAACGGCTCATAACACAACAGCAGGATCAGCTGTGTGTACATCAGTATCCATGGTAACTGCTGTATCCTGCACATCATAGTAGATGATGGCACGCGTGTCCCACAGTTTACCTGTTACTTCACACCCTCCCTCTAGAAGTGCCTCCGAAGCTGTGAGTGTGACTTCATGTGGCGTTACTCCACAGTGAGGAGCTGCTGGTGGGGAATGGACCAGTTTGGGAAATGGTCTGAATCCATTCAGACCATAAGACCCAGAGATACTGGAAGACTTATTTAACTGAACGACAGATGTTATGATTTAGAAGTTTACAATATTAATACTGGAACACACTGGTGTTGTTTTGTCTGTCCTCTAATAGATGTATCACTCCTGGCAAAAAAGCTTTCATATAATCCTTCAAAACCTGATAAGTTTTTATCAGAATTTTATCAGTTCCTTATAAAGTTTAAAATCCAATAATCTGAATTTTAGGCCTCAAAATGTCTTAAATATGATTTTGACAGTTCTTAAATATTTTCTAACATCACTTTTATGTTAAGCCAATAACCACTAATGCAAACTGCGCAGCCTGGTTAGAATTTTTGGGAGCACAATCGTGTATTGCGACATGGTGTGTGGGCAAACATGCCGTCTCCTCTCATCAAAAAATTTAGCTACTTCTAGAGGTAAAAAGTTAAAATAGTTTACGTTAATGATGCTTTAATCTAGTATAGGTAAGTGCAGGTTTAGCAAGATCTGGCTCCCGCATTTAGTGCTCGATTGAAGACTGTTGAAATGATCAAATTTGCCCACTGCACCGTGTGCAAGAAAAGACTCAAATTAGGAAAGTAAAGTAAAGTGAATAAATTTCTCTTCTGCACACACAGTTCTGTGTAGTCATGTTAAATTGAATGCAAATAAATTTACAAATTTACAAGTAATTGTGGGGCTACGATTTTCCTTCATATAGATAGATAAGATAGATAATTTATTTTCAAAGTTTCATGCACCAAAAAGGTGCCCAGCCCTCATGGGCTTATAAGACACCACAAACAAAACACAAACTTTGCCAGGTAAGTGTGAAATATGCCTTAAATTGCATTCACAAAGGTCTTGAAAAGCAAATTTAACTTGTTGAAACCTGCAGAAACCCTTTTTATTAGACTCCACATGAAAGCACATAAAGCATTACCCTGTTTTTAGTGTCTCGTTAGTCTTTATCTGTGGGATCCAAAACATATATAATCACATAAAGCAGCCATGCAAGGACATCTTCAGCATTTGTCTGACACAGTTTGATTTGACACATACATTTTTCGAAGACAGTAGTTCACTTTCGAAAGATTTCTTGTCTCCAGCCTTTCTGATGCATTTAATAGAAAAAGGAAAATCTTAACTTTAATTCTTAGTTCTACCTTTCCATCTTTTTTTATCTATCTGCTTTATCATATTGTTCAAATGTATATGATATATTAGAATATCCCTGTTGTTGTGTTGTTTTCAAGGGGTCCCATTTTTATTGTTGCAGAGAGTAAAGAAGATGTAGAACAAGCCATTATTCAAACCCACAATGCTGCAAATATTCCAGCCTGGCATTGTTTACCAGTTTACAAATGTCTGCCAGAGTAAATGAAAACATGAGCTTGGCAGATTCATCTGGTTTCCAGGCTACAAATATCCAGCAAAAGCAGATGAAACTTACTCTGCCTGAAGCCCCGTCAATCCTTTTTAGCATTTTTGTTAGTTTGGGCGATTAAAGCCCCCATGCGTACAAACCACCACTCTGCTTAAGTGCCCTTGAGCCGCGCATGTGGTTCTTTTCTTTCTCCCAATAGCTGAACTTAACTTCTGACCTCGAGCAAAGGGCGAGCAAAGAGGGAACACGAGTAAAAAAAGAAACATTGGAACTGAATAATATAATTTTTCGTGCTGCTTCAGGTATCGTGCCGACACACAGACGTACCAGCCGTACAACAAGGACTGGATCAAAGAGAAGATCTACGTGCTGCTTCGCCGTCAGGCCCAGCAGGCACAGAAGTGAAGCCTCTGAGGAGGTGGAGGGTGGGTGGGTAAGGGAGGGGGGGGGGTCAGTATCATTTTTATTATCTGTAACTTGTGTTCAGACGTTTTGATTAAGTTGTTTTGAGAAGTTTTTGACAAAGTTTTTGACTCTTTTTTTTTTTTCCTCATGGACGGGAGGTGTATTTTGTATTGTAATGTTTGACTTATTAATAAAGATTTTCTTTCAATAACAAAAGTTTCTGAATTGTGTTTTGTCTGTTTATTTTCTTGAGTAAGCGGGTCAAGATTTTCAGAAAGAGACATTGCTGTTGAATTTTTCAGATCTAATTTTTTTGCGTTTTGAGCACCACAAGCTGAGCGCCGGCTAGTTCTGTTAAACTGGAGAGAAAGCAGACGTCTCCACGGCCGATATCTCCAAAACTCTGCAGCTCACACTAAAACGATCAGCGTGTATAATTAGCTCTACAAGCCAGAGGAAAACAAAAAATTTGGGTTAATTGTCCCTTGTAAATATGATAATTACTTTGTAGTAGTGCAGATAACTTCATCCTTTTTAAGAAGGAAATGTAATCTAATGTATTCAATGACTCCACTGGTTTACTTTATTTCTTGTCTGTCTTTTCTCTTTTTGCTCTTCCTCTTTGTCCCTCTTTTTTTCCCGCATTTTCTGTTTCTGTTACTGTCTTATTCCTCATTTAGTCATTTTGCTGTGATTAGTAAAGAGCTATAGGGTGATAGTTTGCCTTTTAGTCTTGCACAAGGTAACTTCCACATTTTTAGCAAATAAATAATAAAAATATGGATTTTTTACTCCCTCTGAAAAAATAATTACAGTGTATTAAAGTTCTATAGTTTCCTTTCTGACTTTTCCTTTTACGCTTCCTTTTTTTGTTTTTGTCCCTTTTGTCATTTTTGTGTTTTCTACTACTGTCTTATTTCTGTGTCCTGTTTTCAAGGTTTTTCCTTCTCTCACCCTTCCTCCCTCTTGAACAGTGTACTCTTGCCTGTAGATTGGTGATTCTGAGCAGGATGTCAATTTGCTTTGCTGTAGTGCACATAGTAATTCCCTCCTTTTTCACTCAATAGTGGCAAACAAGCCCTCTCGAATTATTGATTTTTTTTTTTGTTTCTTTTATATGTGCTTTGAGAGAATATCTACAATTTCCTGGACTTTAATAGGTATAATATAGATGGTCCTTGTGGAAATAAGATTAAAAAAATAGCCTTCTACCTTCAACTTCTGCTGTCAATTTGCTTTGCAGTTTTCACTCAATACTGTGACAAATAGCAATGTTTTTATTACTGCCCGAGAAAAAAAAATTATTTTCCTGGTGGACCTAAAAAACGAAATTTCTCTTTCTGCCTTCACTTTTCTCTTTTTCCTTTTTTCGTTTCACTTTTCAATCTTTTGCATCCCTCACATTTTCTCCTTGAACAGTATAGAGCTCACTTCAAAGTGTGCTTCAAATTGTGACAATTTGACTTGGTGCACATCATTTCCCTGTTTTTGCTCAATACAGTGGCAAATAAACTAGTCTGAAAATATTGATTTATTTTTAACTCCCTGGAAAAAATATAGTAGTAATAGTATTATAGTAGTTTCCTTGGCTTTAGCTGAGATAGGTGGGATTAAGGTTTTTTAAAAAAAGGTTTTTTTCATTGGTGTCTTCTTTTTCTTTCATCTTTTATCGTTTCTTTTCTATCATTTTTTTTCTCTCTGCTTGTGGAAATTGTGGCTTTCTTTTCTTTCCTATACTTTATTCCTCTTTTCCTTGCCTTTTTCCTTCTGTTGATCATTCTCTCTTCTTAACGGCATAGAGAAGTACTTTCTAAGAATGACAGTTTACTGTGCAGAGGTGCATATGGGAATAAAAAAAAGATGAAACAGTCCTTTCTTTCTGTCCTGTTTTCCTTTTGCCCTTTCTTTTCTTTTTTTTCTCGGTTGTTTTTCCTTTCACTGTTTTATCTTCCCGTCTTTCATCCTTCCTCCCTCCTCAGACATTATTGAGAACTGCTTCTGAGGATGACAATTTGGCTTTTCAGTCTTGCACATGGATGGTAATTTCCTCCTTTTGGCACAATCCAGTGCCAAATTAGCGCGTCTGTAAATATTGATTTTAACATCCCTCCCTGGGAAAGTATTTACAGTTTCCTGGACTTAAGGGGATTTTTTTTTTTTTAAAGAAAATCAATAAACTGTAGGAAAAACATTTGTAAATGTGTCTGACGGGGCTCCACAGTGAAGGGCAGGGGGACATGTGAAGTGTCTGCCGCCTGGCGGAGCGCAGGAGGCGGCCACAGTCTCCTCCTCGCCGCCTACTCCTCCTCCTCCTCCTCTCACAGTTGTATTCTCCTCCACCTTTGTGTTGTGATCGGCTCTCCCCCTCAGTCTGTTTCTCACACCCACCCCGGTTACCCCCCATCCACACCCCTCCTCCTCCTCCTCCTCCATCCCACCCTACCCTACCCCATCCACCACCCCCTCCACCACCACCACCACCGCCGCCCCCCTCTCCTCCTTTTAGCATCTGAAAAGACCACTGAGTGAGAATCGATGGCGCAGAGGCCCGCTTGACAGGACAATAAACCACAAAGAAGGGGTGAGTTTTTTTTTTTCCTCCTCTCGGTTGTGTTTTTTTGAATTGCGGAATTACTCTAATGGCACAACGATAAGGGAATCGCTCGGAGGCTGGCAGCGTGGAGATGATATTTAACACCAGGCATCTTTTGTTACCGCGATATGATTTACAGCAGGCGTCAGCTGCCGTGGTCCCATCCAGGAAAAATAAAAAATAATAAAAAAAACACAACAGAAAAGGGAGCAATCAGCAGCCGCTCATCACATTTCACATGGACACACATTCACCTTACGTAACCTATAAATGCATCACTGGATCCTGCTCCTGTTATTGCACAGAGAATAGCATGATGCACTTGCCGCTGCTGCAGGTTTAGATGAGGGTCGTTTGCCTGGATTTCATTGGGCGATGCGGTATCTTGAGGGTGTTAATGCGGTTGTCGTGTTGTAAACAAAAAATATGTCAGCAGCAGCGGCACCGGAGAGGGAGGTTTGTCTCGTTTTTCAAGGGACCTCCCCGAGAAATTGAGCGCAAAGCAGCCAAGGCAGTGAGTAATGTTGTAAGTGGCTTCAGCTTCTCCACATTGCATCTGTTTTTGCAGCCATGAGGAGCGGAGGAGAGGAGGACAAGTCACATCCACAGGCGCAGATGAGGCGTTCAAATGTCTGTGATAGCCACAACAATAGCTTCCATTTTCCTCATCAGCCTCAGGCATGATCAATACAGTCCAGAGAATGCGATGCTGCTATTATTGGTAAAGATTTGGTCCAGATGTGCGCACCAGCTTACCAGGATCAGATATTGATCTTATGTCTCAATGTGTTTTGGCTGCTGGTATAACCTCAAGTGACCTGACAGCATGTGGTGGTGTGTTTGTGTGCCCCCTCCTTCCTTCACATCCAGCCTCTCCACCACCCTGAGGACGCAGCGATGCCCCAGCAGCAGAGGGAGGACCCCCTGTCTCCGTCCCGCCGCCTCGGCCTGGCATCCCTCCTACACCGCCTCCAGACACTGAAGCCCGGCCACGACGACTTCCCATGAGGCCACCACCAGAACTCAGCTTGACCGCTCTGTATGGGGCCTCTCACATATGAAGTAGGTTCATCATAAAGTGGTCTGTGAATGAGACTCACGAGGAGGTTCAGGTTGTGTAGTGTGCTTGGATGGCAGCCAGCGATGTGCTCAATTTACTGGTGGGATGATGACAAACTGCTTTATCATCTTATCTTCCTATGATCTGCCTCTGAACCCACAAATTTGAGGCGTTACACAAAATAATACTGTGTAGTTTCACCTTTTCTAGCCTGTAAAATAAACAAAAACCTTTGGTTGGACTTCTCACAACTCCACACTGAGGCCTACAGCTGTAATAAGGTGTCACAGGTAGACATTACTTCATTTTATGGGGTCACAAAAGGTTAGGAACCTCTGGTCTGGACACAATACTGAGGCAATTAGACGATAAATTCACGCTTTTTTCGATAATCTTCCAGTCTTCCAAATGTGAGGATTACCACTTTTCTCTGATTTATATCCCATGGTATCACAGGGGTCACAGGTAGACATTATTGTAAGAAGTCCAAAAGCCTCTTAAATGAGAGGATTCCCCTTTTCCTCTGTTTTAAATTATCATAAATTAAATTACTTTTGGTTTTGGACTGTTGGTGAGACACAAAAAGCAATTTAAAGATGTCACATTGGTGTCTGGGAACTTGTGATGATTTGAGGGGTTTTCCCTCAAATTTTGGTGTTTAGAAGTGAAATAAAATAATATTGTATACTTTCAGTTGTTCTGGTCGCTAAAAATCTGACAAATGAAACAACCTGAGAGAGAAAATCCACAAAAAGCAATTTAAAGATGTCACGTTGGGCTCTGGGAACTTGTGATGCTCTGCTCTGTATGGTGCCTCTAACCTATGAAATAGATTCATGTTGGGGTGTCTGTCTCTCTATGGAAAGTGCTGGAGTTCTGGTTGTGTACTGTGCTTGGATATCAGCCAGTGATTTGCTCGGTTTATAGGTGGGATGATGACAAATTGTTCCACCATCTCATCTTTAAAATGTTCTATCCAGTGATTCCCATCCTCTGGTTCCTGACCCCGAATCTGAGTGGTAAAAAAAATCCTTCAAATGAAACAATCTGAGAGAGAAAAGCTTCGGTTGAACTTCTCACAACTCCACACTGAGACCAATAGCTATAATAAAGGGCCGCAGGAAGCCATTACTTTTATTTTAATGGTTCCCAAAGGTTTGGAACCTCTAGTCTGGACATAACACTGAGGCAGTTGGTCAATAAGTCCACATTTTTTCGGACAATCAATCATCTGAGTCAATATTTGCTGCTTCCAGCCTCTCAAATGTGGGGATTTCCTACTTTTCTCTGTTTTATATCTCACTCTTAGAAGAAAGGTGCTAACTAGAACCATAAAGGGCTCTCTGCTTTGTCCCCATAGGAGAACTCGTAGAATCTTTTAAAAGGTTCCACTTGGAACCCTTTCAGAGTGTTCTACATCAGACCCAACATAAAGGGTTATACTTAGATAAGATAGATACTTAGATACTTAGATCTGTGTAAGGGTCCACCCAGAACCCTCTATGAGAGGTTCTAAAAGAGAAATCCTTCAATGGTAGAATGGTTTCATTAAGAACCCTCTCTGGGGGCTCTATCCTGAACCGTTCCATCTTCTAAGGGTGCTGACAAGAATCCACCCGGGGGTTCTACTGCAAACCCTTTTTTTACTCCAAGGGTTTTATTTAGAAACCGCCCAGAAGGTTCTACTGAGAACCCTTTTATATTATGGTACAAGGGAGCCTTGATGGAAGAGTTCTTCAATGACTTCAACAATCCTTGAAGAACTCCGTCTTCCAAAAAGGGTTCTTTGGAGAAAAAAATCTAAAAATTATTTTTATATGATTTTTCATGGAACCCTTAGTCTTACAAAGTATCCTTGAAACAAATGGTTCTGGGTAGAACATTTGCCCTCCAGGAACAACCCTTATGGAACCTTTTTTTCTAAGGGTGCATCATAAATTCAATGTCTTTGGATTCTGTTGTTCGGACACAAAAAGCAATTTAAAGATGTCACATTGAGCTCTGGGAACTTGTGATGCTCTGCTCTGTATGGTGCCTCTAACCTATGAAATAGATTCATGTTGGGGTGTCTGTCTCTCTATGGAAAGTGCTGGAGTTCTGGTTGTGTACTGTGCTTGGATATCAGCCAGTGATTTGCTCGGTTTATAGGTGGGATGATGACAAATTGTTCCACCATCTCATCTTTAAAATGTTCTATCCAGTGATTCCCATCCTCTGGTTCCTGACCCCGAATCTGAGGGGTAAAAAAAATCCTTCAAATGAAACAATCTGAGAGAGAAAAGCTTCGGTTGAACTTCTCACAACTCCACACTGAGACCAATAGCTATAATAAAGGGCCGCAGGAAGCCATTACTTTTATTTTAATGGTTCCCAAAGGTTTGGAACCTCTAGTCTGGACATAACACTGAGGCAGTTGGTCAATAAGTCCACATTAGTCCAACATAAAGGGTTATACTTAGATAAGATAGATACTTAGATACTTAGATCTGTGTAAGGGTCCACCCAGAACCCTCTATGAGAGGTTCTAAAAGAGAAATCCTTCAATGGTAGAATGGTTCCATTAAGAACCCTCTCTGGGGGCTCTATCCTGAACCGTTCCATCTTCTAAGGGTGCTGACAAGAATCCACCCAGGGGGTTCTACTGCAAACCCTTTTTTTACTCCAAGGGTTTTATTTAGAAACCGCCCAGAAGGTTCTACTGAGAACCCCTTTATATTATGGTACAAGGGAGCCTTGATGGAAGAGTTCTTCAATGACTTCAACAATCCTTGAAGAACTCCGTCTTCCAAAAAGGGTTCTTTGGAGAAAAAAATCTAAAAATAATTTTTATATGATTTTTCATGGAACCTTTTGTCTTACAAAGTATCCTTGAAACAAATGGTTCTGGGTAGAACATTTGCCCTCCAGGAAGAACCCTTATGGAACCTTTATTTCTAAGGGTGCATCATAAATTCAATGTCTTTGGATTCTGTTGTTCGGACACAAAAAGCAATTTAAAGATGTCACATTGAGCTGGAACCAAAATAAAACACTGTGTACTTTCACCTCTTCTTGCCTCTAAAGATCCTTCGAATGAAACAATCTGAGAGAGAAAATCTTCTTACAACTCTACACTGAAGCCAATAGCTGTAATAAGGCGTCACAGGTACATTACTTCATTTTAAGGGGTCCCAAAAGGTTAGGAACCACTGGTCTAGACATAATACTGAGGCAATTGGTCGATAAATCCACGCTTTTTTGGACAATCAATCTTCCAGCCTTTCAAATGCGAGGATTACCACTTTTCTCTGATTTATATGATTATAAATTGATTTTCTTTGGATTTGAGACACAAAAAAAAACAAACAAAAACAATTTGAGGCCAATAGCTGTAGAAAAGAGTTACAAGTAGACATTACTTTATTTTGAGGGGTCCCAAAAGTTTAGCACTAGTCTGGACTTAATACTGAGGCAAGTGGTCGATAAATTGACACTGTTTTGAGACAATCAATCATTGAAGTCAATGGTCTCAGCTTTCAGTCTCTCAAATGCAAGAATTCCCCTCTTTTCTCTGTTTTACATCACACAGAACCCATTTTGGTTCCTGGTCGAACCCTTTATAAAGGTTCCACTTGCAACATTTCAGAGGTTTCTATGTGGACCCCAACATAAAGGGTTATACCTGGAACCATCTGTGAAAGGGTCCACCCAGAACCCCCATATGAGAGGTTCTAAAGGTGAACCCGTCCACGTTACAATGGAGCCCTTTCAGCGGGTTCTATCTAGAACTGTTCCACCTTTTAAGGGTGCTAACAAGAATCCACCCAGGGGGTTCTACTGAGAACCCCTTTATATTCCAGTGGTTTTATCTTGGGCCCGCCCAAGAGGTTCTACCGAGAATCCTTTTGTTTTATGCTACAAAGAACCCTTCACCCAGGAGTTTTCAGGATTTCAACAGTTCCCGAAGAACTCTTCCTTCCAAAAAGGGTTCTTCAGAAGCAAATGGTTTTGCATAGAACCTCAGCCCCTCAGTAGGAACCCTTCCTTCTAAGAGTGTGCTTTAAACTGAATCTCTTTGGAGTTTGGACCGATGGTTGGACACAAAAAGCAATTAAAAGATGTTACGGGAAGGAAAACTCCTCAAATTTTGATGTTTGGAACCAAAATAAAATAACACAGTTTATTTCCATCTGTTCTGGCCTCTAAAATCCTTCAAATGAAACAATCTGAGAGAGAAAACCTTTTTACAACTCCACACTGAGGCCAATGGCTGTAATCAGGGGTCAGAGGTAGACATTACTTTATTTTAAGGGGTCCCAAAAGGTTAGAAACCACTGGTCTGGATGTAATAACGAGGCACATGATCAATAAATCCACACTTTTTTTGGACAGATAATCTTCTGGCCTGTCAAATGCAAAGATTTCTCTCTTTTCTCTGATTTACTTTTACTACACGAATTTCTTTGGATTTTGGACTGTCAGACCGCTCTGTATAAGACCTCTCTCATATGAAGCAGGCTCATGTTGTGGTCTGTCGACACATGAATGAGGCTCATGAGGACTTTATGTTGTGTACTGAGGATTAAAGAGGTTTGAATGTAATCGTTATTAATTTTAGGTAGTTTAATTTTGGTGCAACACAAATTAAAGTTAAACTATGATTTCATCAGGATTAAAATGAATCCTTGTTGATGCAAGCCAGCCTTAGAGATTAAGAGATAATAAATATAACCAGTAGCTGCTGCCAATAACAGTAAAAATGTTTATAATGCATTGGTTTTCCCTCACTGATTGATTTTTCATCCAAATAATTTTATTGTTTATTTTCCTTTTAGTTGACATGGAGGATGAAGATGGGACTTGTCTACTTGATGTTTTATGGTGAGTCTGTCTGATTCTTACTTGGATGCAACAGAATAAAATAAAAAAGTAATCAATAAAATAAACCAGACAGGTCTTTGTTTGTACTTGCTGTATAAGATTTAATGTAGCCGAATGTCCTTTTAAACTGGTACTTTGTTATCAAGTGGTTTGCACAAAATATTTGCTAAGATTTAACTGATTTTGATTGTGATTTTATTGTCCACCCTCTCTTCATCTTCACAGTGACCCTCAAGCCCTGAACGACTTCCTTCATGGCACCAATGAGGTAACAAAAGAGTCTTAAATAGAGAAGGACTCAAATAAGAAAATCAATAGTGCAAATGATAAATTCGAGATGAGAATATTTCTTGGCACACCGTAGTGCAAGATGTGTGGAGGAGGCCTGACGGTGCAATAGGGAGTCGTAATGTAACACTAAGTGCATTTCTCACCACGACTTTGCGTGCCCAACCTAAAATCGTCTGATTTCATCCCACCAGCTGCAGCCTGAAGACCTGCTCATTAACTCCTCCTCTGGGGAGCCCTCCCTCTTCACAGATGCCCCGGTGAGTGTCTGGATCCACAGCCAGCAGCGTCACAACAACCAGCATTTTCCCCAGGAGAATGATTTTTTTGCCTCTCCTTCTGTGCCTGAAACTGCTTCCTGTTACCTCCTGCTAATCACACACTTCTCCCCTCCTTTTCACTCCCTCTCCTCCATCCTGTCGTCTGCACCCTCTGTGTCTGTCTCCCACTGTCTCTTCCTCCAGAGCCCCGTCTCTCTGCTGGGAGATGGCAGGGATTCCCCAGACACGCCTCCACCTGGGTGTGTGGATCTGTCCTTCCTGGAGGAGGCCCTCCTGTCATCGCCGGAGGGTGGGGAAGACCCACAGGTGGTGCAGGGTGGGACACCTGTGGAGGCTGGATTTGAGGCAAAAAAGGGAGAGGTGGAGGAAGCGGAGGAAGCAGAGGTGGCGTGTGATATCCTCCAGCAGAGCCTGCAGGAGGCAGAGATCACAGAGCAGACCATGGCTCTGGAGGCAGGCCTGGCACAGCCTGGAGACAGCCTGTCCCTTTACTCACCCGCCCCTCTCCTCTCTCCACCCACCTTACCATTTGTACCCAAGTCTGTGACCCTGCCCGTCACCCCAGCGTTGCCCAGAGACACCCAGGCAGCGGTGGAGCCTCCCCAGCCGTCCCTCCTGGCTGTCGGGCCTGGCTGTCCTTCTCTAAAACCTGCTGCCCCCCCTCAGCTGATGGGACTCCTGCCAGGAAACGTGTTTCCTGCTGCTTCTCCAGAGACCTCCTTCTCCCTGAGTCCAGCCCAGGGGTCCAGTATGATCATCCACAAGGCTGTTCCCAGTGTGACCAGTCGTCCTCTCATCACCCCCACCCTGAGAGCCGCAGCAGCAGCACCGGGCATCGTCCTGCAGCGCGCTCCGCTTCCCATCCAACCCAAACTGCCCATCAGCATTCAGCCCAGACTGGTTCAAATTAGCCCTAAACCTTCTGGACAGAAACACCCTCCAGGTCTCACGTTTGTCCCTGGGACTGCCTCACCAAATATTTTACTCTCCCAACCTCCTGGCCAAAAGCCCACAGCTCCACCGCCGCAGCCCCCCCAGCAGCTCCCCAAACCAGTCAGCCTGCAGCTGGTCAACCAGGGCGGCTCCTTCGTGCTCCAGCCTCAGGGACTCTTCCAAGGCCAAAACCAGTTCCTTCTTCCAGGCCAGTGTCCTGTTACGATCTCCCAGCCTGCCACTGCAGCTCGACCCCTACTGACCCCCAGTCACCAGGCCCCGTCGGTCCACAGCCTGACTCCCTCCACCGGGCAGCTCGTAGATGGCTCTCAGATCCTAACTGTGCCCCAGAGACAGCTGAACTTCAGCCCCGTCTTCACCACCCCCACAGGGCAGCTAGCGCTCCGCCAGGCCACTGTGCTTTCAGGACCTTTGCAGCTACAGTCAGCGCACCCTACTGTCTTCCAGATGCCAGCACAGCTGGCTGGAACCTACACTCCAGGAGGACAGGGGCAGCGTGCCACCCTGGTCCACAGTCCCGCTCTCGGAAACCACATTACCTTGATCAACAGTTCAGGGGTGCTTCCCCCAGATCTCACTTCCATCTCAATCGTTAACGGCCCCTCAGTGGTTCAGGGGCTGCCCTTCGCTGCCCAGGCCCCGGCTCCTCAGACGGGAGTGACAGAAGGACAGTTGAGCCTCCAGCAGGCGTCTGTGGTGCTGCTGCCAGAAAGAGCCATTCAGGAGGAGCGGAGCAGCTCAGAGGAGACTTTCCACCAGCTACCGCAGGTGAGCTGCCAACTCTGTGTTGGCAACATGGATCAAATCTTCTATCATTGTGTGATATTTAGCACTGTGATAGCAAACCATGCTGGTGTTTTAGTAGTTGTAAGTGTATTTTGCTTAAAGGGACGGTTCACCCCAAAACCCAAAATATATATTTTTCCTCTGGCCTGGAGTGCTATTTTTATCCATCTAGTTTGTTTTGTTGAGAGTTTTGGAGATATCGGCCATAGAGATGTCTGCCTTCTCTTGAATATAATTGAACTAGCTGGCACTCATCTTGTGGTGCTCAAAGCACCAAAAAAGTACATTTGAAAATGAGCATCACAATGCAGAAGGAAGCGTGCATCTGCTCATGGACGAGAGGCTCATGCTCATAACAGTGTGGGATGTAAACATTGATGGTGTCCTCCTCGTCTGAGGTGTCAAACCCCTGAGCTAGCTACTGTGGTGATACAGTTGGTGGGTACAGTTCCAAAAGGAAACTGCTCACAACACGGTCTGTGGATTATCTTGAGCTCACGATTTCTGGAAAGAGACATTGCTGTTGAGTTTTTCAAATATATATTTTTGGCGCTTTGATCTTGTCCCACTATATTCAAGTGAACACATCTCCATGGCCGATATCTCCAAAACCAAGACAATATAAGTAGATAGATAGTGCTACAGGTAAGAGGAAAAATGTCTGTCCCTTTAATGTGGCATGCTTATCATATAATGCTGGTTTTAATTCCTAATGGATGAATGAATTAGTGAAACCTTTATTGCCCTTAAGGGAATTTGTTTTGCAGAAGGAGCATGAAAAGACATTAACAACCACACACAACAACAATTAATGTACATTTAATAAACAAAGGCATCATAAGAAACACCACAAAAAAGCATAATTTGGGAAAAAGGATATGATGGATCTTTTAGCCCACATCCTGGACATGCTATACATTCACCCTGAAAATCAGTTAGCAGACTCCTGAAACTTGCTTGGTTTGTGTAATCCATCACAGCCGACACGAAATATGCATTAATGTATGTCAATACTACATTATCATGGTGAGATAAAACAGTTCAAACATAGACATCAGTTTACTCATCACAAGGAAGACTGCTGAGCCTGTGAAAACAGTGTCATCTGTGTCTGTAGAGGGTTTCAAAATCTGAGAAAATAAATTACCCTAATGGTTCCATCAGAGCCATCTTGGCTTGGGCGTAGAGAGAAATATTAAACAGAAAGTCTGTATTACAAACTGGGACTGTGGAGTTTTGACAGATGTGGGCATTTACCAAATGCAAGATGCAGGAGACTTGAAGCTGGACCATACAAGGTACTGAAAGTTAGATAGGATTCTGCACCCATGCGTGCACATACGCAGTCGTATGCACACACATATACTCACATACACTAAAGCACACATACTGTCATTACATTATTTTATTTATTCTATGTTTTTGCTTGTTTTATGTTGCTTACTTTAGGTTTGCTCTTTGATCCTGTGGTTGCTTGTTTGCTTATGTATTTACTTGTAATGTTTATTGAGGTGAGATTCCCTCTATAAGCCTCTAGGGTTTGTTTAAATCTCACATGTACAATTTGCTTCTTTTCTTCTGTTTTTATGGGTTTGCTGTTTGTGCAAATAAATAGATAAATCTCTCCCTTAACTACATTACCACGCAATGATAATGATGACAAAAAGTTGATTATATGTTCACTATGATGGATGCGAGTTTCAAGTGTGAATACGTTTCTATACTCCACTGAAATGAATGGAAACCCAAGGATGAATGTAATGTTAGAAAACATATGCCAATAATCTAAAACTGCCAAGCACGCATTTGCAAATGGTTAGAAAAATGGAGCATATACAGGACTTGTCATTAAATAGTTGAACTTGCTGTTCACAGTGAATTACACAGGACAAAAAAAGTACTGATATACAAAAAGAAACACAAAAAACTATCTAATTCAGTTTTCCCTATCTCTGATTTCTGTTCTCTCTCTTGCTGTAGCCCTATGGACATGTTCTCCAGCATGTGTCGGTGCAGCCCACCTGTGCGGGGCTGCAGTCCTCCTCTCCTCCTGTAGTTACAGTCCTGCAGCCTCCTCCTGAACCACCGCTGGCCCCCGATCCAGCTGTGGAGATCCCTAAACTTTTGATGCCCCCAGCAGACATGACCCAAGTAGTGGAGGAGGTGACCCAGTCGATGAGTCAGAACGAGGCCTTTATGCAACATCTGCAACAGGTCAGAGCTTCAACAAATTCCTGCAGATTCTTGCTAATTCACTGATGAAATGCATGAGCTGGTTTACATTCAC
>JAJHUR010127641.1:5131-15507 GCA_027495735.1 Lutjanus campechanus
AAAAAGTTAATAATGCATGTAGAAATGGTAAAATACCTCCTAACAGTAGTGGACCACTACTACACAACATTGGCAAACTGCTGATTTCTGCGGCCTCAAAAGATTTGATCATTTCAAAGAAATGAGCTCATTAGATTTAAATTGGATGTGATAGTCTCATATTGTGTGGTGAAGCTAAATGAGGTCTCATAATGGGTGCCCAGGGACTGTTACACATGGAGTTTTGTCCGGTGCCAAGCTCTCTGAAGCTGCCTCTTGTCAAGGAGCCATTTGGTCATTGTATTCATCAAATGTCCCCAGAGGAAGGCAGCTTCCAACTCCTGCTGAGCGGCTTCTCCAAAGACACACCACGGTGCCAAAGGATCATATGTCACTCAAATAATGTAGCTATAAATGCCTTACATGGAGTTTTGTGTGCAGCTTGAAATCCAACATTTCCACTTGTTCCACTTGTGATTCTACATCTAAGAGAGCAATTTGAACAGCAGAGCAACCATGTATTTCAGTTTGGATCAATGCCCTTAAAGTACAGCACTTGTTATAAATGTATTGGTTTGTTTTCAATGAAAATAGGGGAAGAGGGGAAGAGAGGCATTGGCAGAGTCAGCAGGAAAGGCATTAGGGTCTGTGATGAAGAAAATGAAATTGTGGCCTGACCTTGGTTTGTCAACATTATCAAAACTTTGGTTCACTGGTTGGTTTAAATTTATTTTATGCTGCACAAGTGTGGGTTCTTTAATTATTTTTCTTTTTTTCAGGATTGTTGCTTTTATTCGACAGCAAAAACTGAAGAGAGACAGAAAGGGTGGAAGAGAGGGGGGACGACATGTCAGCAAAGAACCGTGGCTGTGTGTTTTCTTGAGGTGAATAAACACAGAAACACATGCTCTCGAAGGAGACATGTGACAGGAGTCACAACTTGCAGAAATGTGCAATAGTTTGCATGTGGAACTGGCTTGTCCAGTTGCCAGAGGATAGAATGACCAAAAGAATTTCAAGAATAATTTACAGTGTGATATAAATATAGTCTAACAAAACTATTAAAACTGCAAAACTAAATTAAATACATTTGGCCCTTCATTTCAAATGCTGTAGGTTCACCTGTAGCATCAGTTTGGCACGTGCAGGCTCCACAGTCAAGTTAGCAATGATAGCTATGCAAGATCTGGAAAGATTTTCTAAATAAAAGGAAAAAAAAGAGTTTCAGAAAAATCAGAGTTTGGGACTATGTCAGCTCCACAAGTTAACATACATGCTGTAACTCAATGTATGTTACAAAGCTTAGGCATGGTATCTAAGTTAAAATGGAGTCAACATTGACTATTTGTTGCAGGAACCTGTTTGTTTAATCCATCCATCCATTCTGCCCACCTTGGCCTTGTGTTCTAAACTATACACAAATATGGACATGCACATGCACACACACACAAATTGGCTCAAGTGCTCATTTCATTTATTAACTATACCCATCTTAATCCTGTTATTGAACATCACAGCCTCCTGTTGCCATTGCACTTATTTTGCTGCACATTTTGTTACGGATGCTGATACAATGAACAGCAATGTTTGGGGTCTAAATAACTAAAAGGTACAAAGTGTTTTGGAATGGGTCCCGTAGGTCTTGTCCAAAATCAGTCCATATATTTATTTATTTAATGTGGGTAAACTAGAATAGGCGAATGATTCCTTTCCCACTACCAGTAGATAAGTTTGCCTTCCTGTTTTTTTTTTTTTATTCTAATGTGTCACATGTGATGTCGTGAACGTGCCAGACATTAAGGTTAGTAAACAGTGGAAAGCAGCATGGGGGTCTGTGGCAATACAGTGTTTACTTTTTTAATATCTTTTACTTGAGATTCTCTTTCAAACTCAACATGAAGCAATAAGAACAAATGTGTTTGTCTCCATTGTGAAAGAACATTTGTAGAGTGTTGATGGACGGACATTAAAAGACTGAAAGGTGCGCTGTTCTGTGCCAAAAATTTAAAAAGCATTTACTGGCCCGTGATTAGACAAAAAACAAAACAAAACACATCAGCTCACATGAGCCATGGAAAGGTCATAAAAATACACAACATCAATAAGCGAAAATATTCAAACAAAAGTATACAGGAGATGAAGAGAACAATATATGAACAAAGAGAAAAAGGAAAAATGGATATCCATTAAAAAGAAAAAAACTGAAAGGTCAACTGTGAAATGAGACAAAAATATAAATAAGCAAATGCTCACAGTATACACATTGTATATCACAGTTAGCTTAAGCACATACAGACTTGGCACACGCACGTAAATACATTATCACATAGAAACATTCCATTCCATCTGAGAAGTCATCACCAGAAACTGTTTGGAAAAGGGCAGGCACTTTCAAAAAACACAGATGATTAGATGAACCATCTGTTTAACATGGGCTAACGTCATCCAGTCAGATCAAACTCTTGCAGAAGCCAGTCGGGAGAAGAGGGAAATCATCTATTTCAAGGAGAAAAGCCTTCAGTGTTGTTCTATGCTCTTCTTTCAATGAAGAAATACTCTCCAGTTCTGATGTAACTTATGATTTTGCAGTATCTACACTAACCTCTTGAGGATCTGCCATTTGTTGTTGTAGAGGAGTCACTTCCATGGACACTTCTCGCTGTCATCACACTTAAAACCACGCCCAAAGTGGCCAGTTGTCCCTCTAGCGTGCCGACTGGCTGCGCCACTTACGGTGCTGATACAAACAGATAACCTGACACCTGGCAAGATGGATTCTTGCGTTATCTTGAAGATTTTGGTTGGGGTTTTTTTGGCCAGTGTAAAATGGGCTTTAGATTAATAATCTGGCTTTATCAGTGGCAAACAAAACCAAGCACTTTTAGTGCATTTAGAGCATTTGCACCCAAAGATTACGTTGCAGCCAGTTTTAAGGGATTCCAGTTGAGGCAATATACTGGACCAATTCCAAATCTTTTTGTATCTTTTAGTCATTCAAACCAAATATGTAAAAAACATAAGGCCCAGATTTAAAAGTAACAGAATCACCCTTAAACCTGGTCATATTTCTGAAAGCAAGCTTTGTGTTTCCACTGAGAGGATGAAGATTAAGCAAGAGAGAGGCATTAACCTCCTGTTTCTGTACTGAAATGCTTGGCTGTGGCAATAAAGAGTCCTATACACACTTACAAGCACGCATAAACAGAGGCACACACACACTTCTGCAGACAGAGGATGCAGTTGTCACCTGCATTCTGTCGGGGAGATGGCACATGGAGATATATCACTGTTTTGTTTTCACTGAAAGAAATGAAATACGAGCTCTGCTTTTATCTACTTTTATATAACCGCTGTATAAACATGTTGTCCAACATCTAGAAGTTTCTCCTCTACTATCTGAAGAAATAGAAGGCCTTTGTAACTGAAAAGTACAAAACAAGTTTCTTCTGTTAGTTAGGTTTTATGTGCTCACTAAACAAAAACAAGCTGTTATGCTTAACTGGAAGATATTTGTCTGAGCACTGAACATTTTAAGTGAAATTTATTCCTTTTTGTTTGGGGCAGAAAATATAAAACAACAAAGATAAAACAAGGGCTCAAGTTATCTTGAATAAACCTCTTGACTTGGTAAAAATACCCAGGAGAGAACATGATTTACTCCGCGCACAGTAAATCTGGACTATAGTGCAGATGAAACTGTTTGTGTTTGACTCAATTTTTTCAGATGTGGCAGAAACACAAATGAGAATGTTGTAATGGAACTTGTGGTTCCTGATTTAGTTCTAGTCCCTTGGATTATTTGATCAAAAAATTGCCAGCTAACAGAGACCCTGCTTCAATACATATTGCAAGGAAAGCCTTAATTTCAGGAGAAGCACTGCCTCTGCTTAGTTTACCACCAACAACACCTGATGTTTCTCGTGATAAAGAAAATGGAGAGGAGCGGCAGCATATACAGTACATGAAGGAGCACATAGAGCACAAAACATGTATTTTTCTTGGTGACATATTCATTAGTTTGTGCAGTCTCCAGATCATAGTTTCTGTTGACCTTTCAGACAAAGTGCTGACCCCTGCAGAACCAGTATATAGGGCCGGTTAAATCCGATCAATAACTCAAACTCTCTGCCATTTACAGAGGAAACATGTAGCCGATCCAGTGTGTAAGTTACTTATGTATTACCTTGTGTATATTTATCATTTTAATGCAGATTGTCTCAATTTTTTTTGTTTGGCAGATGGCTAATGAGACAGGGCTGGAATAACCTGATGTAGCCCATTTTTTTTAACTTCTACTTATTTATATTAAAGAATGAGAAAAGAGAAATCTTTTACAAAGATATTCAGGGTCACCACCGAGAGGACGCTAGAATGAATAAAACGATGAGGTGTGGGGCACTGGCTAAACAACCAAGCAACCATATTTGACATACTGGGAGCAAGAATGGACTGGATTTTTTGCATTTTGTGTCTTTAATTTGATAGGTCAGCTGTAAACAAGACAGGGAAGCTGTTTTTTTTTGTTTTTTTAAATGCTCCTACATGCCAAAGTTTCTAAGCGGTCCCACACTTAATATAGTGCTCATTAAGCCATGTGTTGAAATCATATTACTATATTTTTAACTGTAACAAACACACAAAAATATATATCTTGACGTCAGAACAATTTTACAGTCAAACAGTTTGAGAAACACCAGGGAGTCATGTGTTTAATTGAATGAAATGAATCAAGCAGACGGGATGTAAAATAGACCTGGGTCGCTGACGATCTGAGGTATGCATTAAAGGCTTGAATGAGGAAAAACATCTGAATGTGTTCATTTGAATGCTGTGTACTCCGGAATGAGTTTCCTTTCCCTCCACTCATCTTGTTCTCAGCAGGAGATCTGCACGGATTTGACGATGCTGTGCAGGAATAATGTTTCAACTCACATTTCCCCACTGAAATTCATGCTTAGCAAGGGAAATGTGCAGAAAAATCTTGTTATCCAGAGGGAGGTTCTGTTAGTTAAATGGGTTACGTACATGCAAACAACGGGAACAAAGGAGACTCCATCCATTTTCATTTTTCCATCAAATCACCCCCCCCTACCTGCTCCATCAGGATTCTCCCAAAGATTCCCCCCTGAGTCGGGCGGCGAGTCACGGAAGAAGACGTCCATCTTCTTTGCTCCGCTCAGCTTGTTATCATTTTAACATTTATGCTTGTTGTAGCTTTATTGCTGATGTGACTATTCCAACAGGGAAGAAGGGAGGATTTGACAAACTGATTGGAAGAATGGGGACAGAGGTGAGAGGAACCTGCTGAAGCTGCTTTATTCTGTGCTGTCAAACGTGTAACTGAGATACTCACTGTCACAATCAAAGTGGTGCCTGCCCCGAGATACATGTCTGTTGAAAGAAAAGATCGATTTACTGCCCTCATTTTATGCTTGCATGGAGTTAGTCTTATAGAATGTAATAGAATTGTAATGGCAGTTGGGGATATTACATGTTACCTAAATTCATATTGAAAGAGGAAATCAAAATGAAATTGGAAGTGAGGAATGGGAAAATAGAGTAGCTGTTTAACCCTGTTAATGGGAAGTCTGAGCATGTGATTGCATTCACATGCAGCTGCCTTGCTAAAAGTGCCATGAGCATGAATACATTTATCATGTATGAGGGAAAGTGTTGAATAACCAAATCATACTGTCAGTGCCATATAAAATTGTACTTTTGCCTCTGTGCTAAAAACAGCACATCCTCATACCTGAACAGCAAAATAGGTCTATAGCCAATGATTACCGAAATAATATATAAAACCTTTGGACAATTTCCAGACAATACCAGACCTTAAATATGTAATGTTAGTCACATGACGTAAGTCATGTGATGTCAAACACATGGTTAACATTGTGAAACAGTCACAGATTGGTTAGATTAGGGCACCAAAACTACTTGGTTAGGTTTAGGAAAAAACTGTGGTTTGCAGTAAAATAAGTATGTTGTTTCATAGGTTAACATACGTAACGTAACATATGCAAATTACATGTAACCAATTCTTGAGAACTGGGATAAATCGTGTCCTACCAAAAATTAACATAATATAAGAAATAAAAATTATTAATACCAAACACTCAAATTCTAATGAAATGTATGTAATTCATGAAATGTTTTGGTCTGATTTTTTTTTTTCAGAGTTGCTCAGTGCCAGAAAACACACTTGTCCCAGACAACAATTCACTCCTTAAAACAATTTAAAAATGCATTTAAAGCCTTCAAATTCTGGCCTGTGAAGCCACTGACATTTTAGTTTTCATGCAAACTATGTGCCAAGTATGAGCCTATAAAAGTCTGGTATTTTTTGAGTTTATGTTTTAATGCCTTCCTTCATCATCTGGGATGTAGAAACATCAGATTGGAGTCCGAAAAGTTAGCGTGTATCTTGCTGCAACGCACCGTTAAGTGTCTCTCTTGCCAGGCACCAATATTTTTTTCCCATCCTGGGAAAAAATAACCCGGGAAGATAACCCCGGGAAAAAAAACTAGGTAGCTACAGAGTCAGCATACTGAAATAAACTGATCGCTGCACCTATCATCCTGATCTTCTTCCATCACAGTTTGTTCATTTAGAGACTCGGTTTGTACTGATATCAATGCACAAGTAGTCATCATTACGGATTCTCGCCTAAACCATGTGGAGTACCAGCATGTGTGAACACATCAGACACGTACAACCTCTTCATGCCTGCTCATACTTGTAAGTACAGTCAGAACTACTGTTTCTCAGCGGGATTTTATAAATCTAGCAACTCTGGATACGTTGAGAGGTCCCCAGGGAAGTGATGATATTTAAAATATTTGATTCTTTTGTTTGTTTGCAATGGAAAGAATAGATTCAAACTCTCAGAGTAATGAAAAGCATAAAGATATGTGGACAAACAAAACATATTTGTAGCCTAAAGTCACACTGCAGAGTGTCATACACCCCCGCAGATAATATGATCCCCTCCTCTCCATGAGAATCTTCACTGTTGGTGCTGAAGCAGCTACGGGGTGCTTTACATGGAGAAGGGCTCAGTCTTCAGAGAGTTCCCTATATAGCAGCACATGAGGATGAGTCAGATTTCCTCCAATCTCCGCTTATCACTGAACATTAATGGCAGTTTTGTGGGGAAACATGATCTTCATCTGAGAGTGGTAAAGTGTACAATAGAGATGTCCTTGACTACTGGATAATTAAAGTGGTACTAGGCCTGAGATGTGGATCTGCAGGAACAAACAAGGTCTGATTTATTCTAATGTTTCCACTTCACATACACTCAGGGGAAACTGTAATACTTAGCTTTGGCGAGGAATCAGAGAATCTGATTTCCTGGTTCCTCTGCTTATCTCATTACTAATTATCATTAACTGCTGCCACTGCCTCCTACAGAGTGCAGAACAGCCCAGTAGAGAAGAAGTGTTTCAATTCTTGGCATTTCCCACTGAGAAATTGAGAAAAAGTCATGTTACTGCTTTACCTTTTAAAGGAAGCAAAGTAATTAAATTTTAAGCATTTGTATGTTTTAATATGTCATTTGGCAGTCTCTCTTTGTGTTGCATAAGGAATGCGATTTCATTATTTCACTCCATTTGACTGCACATCAATATACACCATATGTGTGATTGAATTCTGAACACGAATCAAATTTAAATCTATATTTGTGAATCAGAGTAAGGAAAAGCTGTTAACACCATAATATTCCTCATTGTTCTGAGACCTGGGAGAAATTCATACGTTTTTAAGGTTCTGGATGATCCTAAGGCATCCATCAAACAATCAGGGTGCAACTTTGAGCTGAGTTGAAGATGCGTAGGACAAAGGCGCATGACAGGTTTTACCAACCTAACCAATAATCCTAACTCTGAGTCCTCGGTGCTCATCTTGACACAAAATTAAGAAGCTTCCACTTTGTTGTGCAGAGCAGCAGTTGAGGAGACCACATGAAATGTCCTACCCTACCTCTACCAACCACAGTTTCCGTTTGCTAAAACTCAGGAAACTTAAGAGAGGGAGAGAGAAGCCCTGCTGGTAGGAATTAAGACAAAACACAACAGTGGTCAGTGGTGAAAAGTTCTTGTAATATCTGAGACTAGGGAGACTATTTAAATGATCTAGAGCACATTATCTAAAGAGCATGACGCAAGTGCATTTAGAGTGTGTCCAACTCCACTTTTGCTACTTAAATGGAACATAATCTGGGCACATATTAAGGCGCAAAGGGATTGTATTCAGTCTCTTAATTAATCATAGGTGTGTGTGTGTGTAGGTGTGTGTGTGTAGGCGTAACTTGAATTAAACCAGTTAGTGTCAGTATGACCTACTTGCAAAGTAATGCAGTGCAGCAGCATCTTTGACAGCAGTGGTTAGTACATATGGGCCACTGACATTCGCCTCCAAGTTCACAAATGTCTGTTACAGTGTGGAAGGATAAACAAAGTTTACAGCAGCATTCATCTTAACTAAGGGACAGGTATGTGGTGTGTTGTTGCTGTACCCTCTGTGTCCACAGTCTCCCAATACTCTGTCCCATCAACGACTCCATTTGACTGCATATGACATTGTGTGTAAAACAAGCAGAGTGCGTCACTAACCTGCCTATGTAGGCACATCATACGATCTGAATAATGCATCTTTTAAATAGCAGGAAAATACTGCACCATTGACTTCAGACCAGGTTTTTGTTGGTTAATGGCACACTCGCTTTCTGCTGTTTAAGATAGCAATGAACTAACAAAGCACCTGACCACCCCTTTCAAGATCAACACGCTCATGGGTGCACAGACGGTGGCAAGTTCATTTGCTACCTAAACAATGTGGGCACTGGAATTGAAAATTGCAACTGTCAGTTGGAAACTAAAACTGACAATGAACTGTGCATCACTTTCCACTAGGTGTAAGACAGAGCCCTAGGAGCTGTCAAGCACTGCTTTGCTATGCAAAAGTAGCCTTCTTTGCTGGTTCTTGGTACTTTGGCTGTGCTCTCTGTTTTGTTTCTTGTACAGTCTTAAATACTTCTGTCTTACCTGGGGGCTGTGCCTAGCCGGAACCATGCACGGTGGGGTCGTCTGTCACCACCTACTTCATGTTCAGTATGGTTGTTGGTGTCTAGCTACTATTGATCATTCTGGGACACAGTCTCACCAGAAAGTAGTTGGTTGTGTGTCTCCCCGAGGCTGATGTTTGACCACCAGGGATGTACAGTGTGTGTGTTTGTGTGTGTTTTGGTAGCCCCCCACCACACCTCCTGTTGATGCAGTGGGGTGCAACAGAGCGTTGTGACCTGCTTCTGTGTTGTGTAAGGTTAGTCAGGCTGTGTTGGTTTTTCCCTTTAATTCCCTCGAGTAGAAACATTGGAAGTTGTCCCACTTACATGTGACCATTACTCCCTTACCAAGTAAATGAAATCTCTTTTATGCATTAGTTTAAAAAACAAGTGTGTTTATCATCAAAATGTTGGATCCAGTGTAGTAGACTAGTAGATTTGTTCTATTTATTATCCTTGGCTCAGGAGGTGCAGCTGATTTACTGAGCACAGAGTTGGCAATTCGATCCCCACCTCCTCTTGTCCACATGTCAAAGTGTTCTTGGACAAGATGCTGAATCTCAGCTGGGGAGCACAAGGCAGTGCATTGCTAAATGAAAAATCCCCAGCCTGGATAGATTGGGAGGGTTGTGTCAGGTAGGGCGTAAATTGTCAAAAGGCTACATCAAATCAAATGTGCATATCACAATTGTCAGATTCGCATGTTGGGTCAGGCGGGCCAAGGTTTGCCATCTAGACACAAATGATCCACAAAATGTGTTATATTTAATTCAAGCGTTCTTTGGTTTCTTGTTCGCTTTGATTTCTAGTCATTGGATCCATCCAAATAACCACAACTCTGGTATTTGCGAGCAGACAAGTGCTTACCTGCGTAGCCTTGTAGTACACAGTGTCTGATAGTCAGCTGCGTAGGGCTCGTAGTCAGATAACTGAGCTGAACCAGGCTTTGAAATTCAAGCACAAGACTTGTGCAAGCTAATTTTGAGAAGAAAAAAGTCATTTTAGGTTTTTATCATATCAACATAGGGTTGTACAGCAAAATACAAGCTGTAGTCCCTTCATGCTATACAGGAAATGACTGTTACTGAAACTTCACAGGCCTCTTTTACAAATGTCTTCTGATGACCACAGAGATCTTCATATGGTTTTTCATTTAAGTGAAGCACCCATCAACATCTTTCTTGTTTTCAGAAGATCATGGCTAGGTATTCACTATTGAAATACTTACACTTTTGTATTGGGGGCAGCTTAAAGCTACAGTGTGTAATTTTCAGTGACATCTAATGGTCAGACTGCAGATTGCAGCGACATGAACCTCCCCCCCAC